>VZQC01003157.1:233141-350004 GCA_009823505.1 Rhizomys pruinosus
CGCACAAACCATGTGAAAGCAAAGAAGAACACAGAGCAAAGCATTCCCAGTGTTAGAGACTATGGCTGCCAACCCGACTATAATTAACCCAGCAAAAATGTCACATACAGTTGAAGGAGAGAAAAAATCTTCCATGAATAAACAAGATGATAGAATACCATTTCCGAGACAACCAACTCTCCAGATTAAACACTTGAAGGAAATTCATAAGGGTTAGAAACGAGGACGGCAGCTATCCTCAAATGACACCTAGGCAAAAGAAACTAATAAAAAAATAACCGTAGGAGTAGAGATCAGAGACTAAAAGTCCAAATGGATAAAAAGTGCAAAGGAAGCCAAATCCAATCGCGTATCAATTGATAACCTAAATATTAATTGGGCTGCAAATTCCCAATCAAAAGCATAGAATGGAGAATGGATTAGGAAACAAAACCATCTATATGCTGTCTAACAAGCACAACCTATCTCAATTTCATTGACAGACACACAACTTTAAGGGTAAAGGGAGGAAAACAAAATATCCACGCAAATGGTACCAAAAACAGAAAGCAGTGTTGCTATATTAATATCAGACAAAATCAGGACCTTCAAAGTGAAAAGAAATAAAAGAGGCAAAGAGGGCGATTATGCTTTGATGTACAGGCACAACTGAAGAGAATCTCCACAAATGAATATAATATGCACCAACATCTGAGTGCACCAATACTTTGTCAAGATTATTCTTCTAGGATCTCAAGGCCACAATTAACCCCAGCACACTAACTTAGCTACGGACGCGCGACTTCAATACCCCACTAAGTCCCTTTGGCGATCTAACAGGACAAAGGATAAAAGAGCCAGGGACATCTGAAACTAATATACAATACACCAAATGACGCTCACAACATCTATCCAAAAATATGTTCACCAAACACCGAGAATACACTTTCTACTCAGCAAACCCCCCATGGACTATTCTCCGAAATAGGCCATTATATGGGACAACAGGGAAAAACTCAACAAAATACTAGAAAGATTGAAAATAATTTCATGCACTCTACCAGAACCACAGTGCAATAAACTCAATATCAAACACCAAGATAAACCCTACAACCTACAGAAAACACATGGAGACTAAACAAACACTCTCCTGAAAATGAATGGGTCAAGAAATTAAATAAAGAAAGACAAATACATTTCCTGAAATGAAGACAATGATAATGCAACACACAGCCAAACCTATGGACACTTATAAACAGCAGTACTAAGAGGGAAGGTTATAACCCTAATTGCCTACATTAAAAAAAGCAGGAAGAGCAACAACGTGAATGATATAACACTGCAGATAAAAGTACTTGAGAGAAAACAACAATTGCAACCCTAAATGCAGCAGACAAGGACAAAAAACCAAAAAGCAGAGCATGAAATAGGAAACAAAACCATACAGAAAAATTCAATGAATCCAAAAAGTCTGGTTCTTTCAGGAGAATAAACAAGATAGACAGACCCTCTAGCGCCGGTTAACCAAAAGAAAGAAAAAAAAAAAAAAAAAAAAAAAAAAAAAAAAAAAAAAAAAGAAAGGAGAAATATCACAACAGACATGAAAAAGACAATGAGTCATATGGGATTACCTTAAAAACTTATACATACTCTACTAACTTTGAAAACCCTAGAAGAAATGATGAAATCTGAAATCCTGGGAATCCGCAAAGCTCAACCAAGAAGAGATTTGACAGCTTAACTAGACCAATAATATATGAAGAGAATGAAGATGTAATAAGAGCCTCCCAACCAAAATCAGGCACACAGAGCGATTCACAGCGAATTCTAAAACATATTTCAAAAAGACTTACACCATTACTACTCACAGTGTAGAACGATCACAAATGGAGGGAGTTTCTCCCAGTTGCCTTCTACTGAAGCTAGCATCACTCTGTTACCAAAGCCAGGCAAAGATACTAAACCAAAAGAGAAATATAGACCCAGCTCATTAATAAACACAGATCTGCCAAATTTTGTGTAAACAGGGTATTGGCAAATCGCATACAGTCCGACATCAAGAAGATCATCCATCATGACCAAGTGGATTCATACCAGAAATGTTTATGAGGTTCAAGCATATGAAAATTCAAGAAATATCTATCAAGCATTATAAATGGAACTAAAGACAAAAAAACCAGCACTATCATGCTCATTGCATGTGGAGAAAGGCGCTCTTGACAAAATCCAAACATCCCCTTCATGGTTTTAAAGTCCAAGAGGGGATTGGATTGGAGGGGTCATTCCCTTCATTAAAGTCAAAGCCATATACAGGAAGCCACAGCAAACATCCTAAGTGGAGAAAACGCCCAGAAGCCATTCCCTTAAGATAGGAACTCGGCAAGGCTCGCCCCCGGTCACCACTCCTTTTCAAGTAGTTAGTTCTTGAACACCCTTGCTAGGCAATAAAATGGCAAGAAAAAGGAAAATTAAACGTGGGAAAAATTCTTTCGGGTTAACATTTCGGAAAAAAAGGGAGGGGAAAAAAGGGTTCAAAAAATGCTAAATCCCTTTTTGTGATGATATGATTGTTACTTAAAGTATGCTAAGAACTCCACCAGGAATAAATTCCTAGAACAAACGATTAAGAACTTGAGCAAAGTGGGAGGATACAAAAATAAATGATAGAAAAATCAGTAGCCTTTCTCCTACACCAACAATAAGCAACGGAAGAAGTATATAAGAAGACCTACCTACTCACAATAGCCTCAAAAAACAATTAAAATACCTAGGAACAAACCTAACCCAAAGACACCAAGGATCTCTACAACAAAAAACCTCGAACGAAGAAAATTGAAGAAGACATCAGAAAGAGGCAAACCCTCCATCCCTCATGGATTGGAAAATAAATAAAATAAAAAATGCCATCTCTACCATAAAGCTCATATTAATAGATTTAATGCAATCCCAATCCAAAATCCCCAGAAGCTTCTTCACAAGGTTTGGAAAAAAAAAATCCTCAACTTTTTGGAAAAACAAAGATCCCGAAGATAACAAAAGCAACCCTGAGCGAAAGAGCAATACGGTGGGGGGGGGATCTCCTATACCAGACTTAAAACTATATACGCTATAGTCATAAAACAGCTTGGTACCAGGACAAAAACAGACATGTACACCAATGGAAATAACACTGAAGATCCAAACTTGAGTTTCATACAATTTCAGCCACCCTCATATTTGATAAAGGGCCAAGAAAGACACAATGGAGGAAAACAAGCATCTTCAGTAAGTGGTGTTGGCAAAACTGGATCACCACTTGTAGAGAAGAATGAAATTAAACCCTACCTCTTGCCCGCGCCAAAAGTCAACTCCAGATGATTAAAGACCTCAACGTGAAACCCAAAACTCTGGAGGTAATAGAGAAAAACTTGGCAGCAGACTACAAGACATACGCATAGGGAAAAGACTTCCTAAATCAGACATCAGCTGCATAAGAAATAAGATGACAATTGACAAACGGGGACTCAGGAAAACTCAAAAGTTTGTATACATCAAAAGAAACAATAAAGGAAGAAGAGAAAAGCCACAGAGTGGGAGGAAACCTTCACTGCAGACTCATCAACAAAGCATTAATTTGCAGAGTATACAAACTACTCAAAAAACAAAGAAGAAAGAAAACAAAGAATTCACTCAAAAGATGGAGCAAAGAACTGAATAAGACTTCACAGAGGAGGAAAAAGAAAAATAAATTTGAAAAAAAAAAAAAAAAATGTTCAATGTCACTAATAATAAGGGAAATGCAAATTAAGCCCACTCTAAAACCACTTGCACTCCGAATAAGACTGGCTAGGATTCAAGAAAACAAATGATACCAAGTGCTGGAGAGGCATTGGGGGAAAGGGGAAACACTCATCCATGCTGACGGTGGAGATGTAGACAACTTGTACTGCCACTATGTAAAGCAGTGTTGAGAACCCTGGGAAGACTCAAAGATGTAGTTCCATTTGACCCAGTCATACCACTCAACCCAGTCATACCACTCATACCCACAAGACTCATCTTTACTGCAGAAATACATGCACGCCTATATTTATTGCAGCTCTTGTTTCACAATAGCGCAAAGAAAAGCTGGAGCGCGAGAGCGCGCCAAATGCCCCTCAACTGACGAGTGGATAGATAAATGTCGTTACATGTACACAATGGAGTTCCTATGCAGCAGTAAAAAATGACAACATCATGAGTACTTTGCGTGGAAATGGGATGTACGTTTAGAAGAGAGTGGTATATTAAGTGAAGTAACAACATACCCAGAAAACAAACGACGAATGGTTCTCTCATCTGTGGATGCTAGCGTGCAGAGTGTAGCGCGCAGGGTGTGTGAGGGTATGTGGGTCTTGTTGAGAGGGATGCATATTTAAAAGAACAAACGACAGAAAGACTGCATCAGAAAACTGACTGAAATGGTGAATTCGGAATGGTGGGAGGGACACCGGGTCTATGATTCTATCAGGAAGTGTTGAAGTTGAAGAATTACGAGTGGTCATTTTCTTAAGAGTGATATGAGAGAATAACTTGGTGGGGATGAACATATAAATATATTCTTCTGCTAGATTTTGGTGTTATCAGTATCAGTCTGTGGCTAACATTCTCGTGTGTGTCCGCGGGGTAGAAATTTAGCCTAAGAGATTAGGTTTGCGTTCCGGCAAATGAACAAGCATGACCAGGTCAACTCCGAAGAGAAGGGCGTTTGGGTATGAATGTAATGAAAGATGTGTTCACCGTTGATTGCATGCGCTATGAGGATGATGGCTACTGAGGCAACTGCCTTTTTGGGGCGGAGTCATCGAGTGCAAAAATAAAAAAAAAAAGACCTAAAATAGGAAAGGGGTATAGTTAGGGAGTATATGAAACTTTTTGTCAAGAACTTTCAATTTAATCTTAAACCTAACTATGGGAAAAGATTGTATGTTCCCACAGTCAAAACATCACCAACTCAATGGCTGAGAAAGAAAGGATACAACCTTCCATCATTAAGGATGTACCAAGAAATAACAACAGAAGAAGTTGGCCCATCTTAACACTAAAATGATGAAAGGACTCAGACTGCTACAGGCACCAAAAATCCCTTGAGGACCATATGTGTAACAACTGTTTATAGTTGAGTCCTAATGAACCTTACCTTCTCAGTGCAGCACAGTTTCAATACAAGAGACCTCCTTACCTCTTTTTCATTAGAACAAAGAACAAACATTGTGGAATTGAAGCATCCTCTAACTGTAAATTAAGCTGACTGTTATAGAATGTAAATCTCTTATTAAAACTGGTAAAACTGCTTTCTTAATTTGACTAATAGACAATAGGAAACTGTAAAAAGAATTATTTTCTATTCACGAACCAAATATAACACTAGAGTCTCTTTAAGCTATGCATATAAGCAAAATATATTTAATACAGGAGAGCGCTGATAGTAGCAATGGATTGTTCTGCCAGGGAGATGTTGGCCAGGGGATCCAAGCCCCCCCCCCCGCCCAAAAAAGGTTAAAGTCTTCTTGCCTTGTTAAACTGAATACCTGCAGGAGGAGAGGCGATAGCCCCCTGCTGTCAATGACCTGATGTAAACATGGAAAGGATGTTATTGAGACCGCATTTGCAAGTATACAGTTTGTCTCTGGACTAACCAGAGATGCTTACCAAAGGCCACTGAACCCAATAACAGCAAATCTGGGTCTCCTTGAGTACAAGCAAGACTCCTCCAGCCAAGATCAGCTAACTCTCAAGGAACTGCTGGAGATGCTGTGGCAGACAGTGGCACCAATGTCTGCCTAAATCATCCAAATCTATTTTTTTGTTGCTATGAGCTCTCTCCTTGGAAGAATAACTCACGGATATGCCACAACCTTATATCCTCTAGTGGTTAGAGATGTTATGTGCCACAGTAAGACCTTGCATCTTTCAAGGAAAAAAAATGTAATCCATGGATTAACGCACCATAAAAAACATCTGTTCCTATACCAAAGTAACCTACCATAGTAGATTAGCAATGTTTTAAATACCTATAATCTAATCGCTTGTGCTTCATTAGTAGGATTGAAAGGTTATTCCTGGACAAATGGTCAGCCTATGAAAGGAAACAGACTGAAGTGATTAGAGTTCAAAACGACATCTCCAGACAAAGTAGACTGTTCTGCTTCTCTTCCACCTGTGCCCCTTTTCTAAGCTTACGGAACAATCTACGGAAGAGAGGGAGTGGTAGAACGTAAGGGCTGCGATTGAGGTGAATGGTAAAACTATGACAATATAGTCTGGATGCTTATTTGATCAACTTGATTGAACATTCAAGCCCCTCCAGCTGGACAGTGGGAGCCTTGGGCTGTGTGGGTTTGGGCACAACTTCTTGAAAATTGCTTTTATATGAAGGATGCTTGTACTCAAAAAAAAAAAAAAAAAAGGAATAAGATACTGAAAAGTCTTTTAAAGCAGGTTTTCATGCTAGGCCTGAAGAAGGCCAAGAACTTGGAAAAAGACAACTATTAAAATCCACTCTGTAGATTTGCAGTTTAAAAGGTACTTAAAAATAACAGAATTTATATAGAGAGGTATTCAGTATAGATTATACAGAAATACAAAATTAACCATATAAGTTAATGGGCTTGATTTCGTCTTTATAAGCTGTGTAATTAAGCAAAATATATTAGTACAGGAAAGCTCTGACATCAGCAATGAGTTATTCTGCCTAGGAGATGTTGGCTAGGAGATTCAACCCCCCCCCCCCAAATTATAAAGGCCTTTTGCCTATAAGTGGGATATATGCAAGGAGAAAGGCAGTAAGTCCCTGTTGTCAAAGACCTGGTGTGAGCATGAAAAAATGTTATGAGACGTCGCTTGTTAATGTACAGCTGGCCTCTGAAATGCCAGAGAGCATTACCAAAGGCCCCTAAAGCAATACAGAAAAATACTGGTCTCCTTGAGACAAGCAAGACTCCTCCGCCAGTAGGAGGAGTATCTCTCAAGGAGATACTGCCTGGAGATACTGTGCAACAGTGGCAGCCATGTGTCTCTCTCTATATATATCCCAAATCTAATTGGCTATTAGCTCTCTCCTTGCAGGAATAACTCACAGCGGATGCCACAAACTTATGTCCTCTAGTGGTTAGGAGATGTTATAAGCCACAATAAGAACTTGTCAGCCTTTATAGAGAAACCACAGTTTGTGCACTAGCATACCATCCAAGCATCTGTGTCTATGCTCACAGGTTAACATGACATAATAATTAGTACTGCTTAGATGCCTGTACATCCAATTGCTTGTGCTTTGTTAATATGACTAAAAAGGTATCACTGGATAAGCTGTCAACCCATGAAGGGAAACAACCTGAACAGACTAGAGTCCAAAATCACAACTCCAAAGAAAGTAGACTTTTTCCTTCTCACCCACTTGTGCCCCTTTCCCAAAGCCTAGGGAACAAATTGCGGAAGAGGAAGCATGGTAGAATGTAAGCCCTGTAGAGAGATAGGGGTAAATCATGAGACTACAGCAATTTAGACTGGACTCCTAATTGATCAGCATGCCTTTGCATGCAAGCATCTCCAACTGGACTATGGGAACCTTGGGTTGTTCAAAATTTGGACAAAGATACTTGCAAAATGCACCAATTACGTAATTATATGGCAAACTGGGTAACATCAATGTTATTTGAAACAACTGTGTTATTATATTGTAGAATCCCTTAAAAATAAACAAATAAAAGAGGAAAAAAATGGGCTATGGAACCAAACAGAAAATTTTCAAAAGGTGGAATACTAATGGCTGAGAAATATCTTTCTTAAATGTTCAAATTCTCAGTCACCAGAGAAATACAAATTAAAACATCACTGTGATTTAAACTTACCTCAGACAGAATGGCTAAGATAAGAAAAAACTTGTGCTATTTTGGATTTGGAGAAAGGGGAATACTTATTCACTGATCGTGGGAATGCAAATTGATACATCAATTATAGAAATCGGTGTGGAGAGTCTTCTCAAAGCTAGAAATACATACCCATACCTCTCTGAACATATACCAAATGGAGTCTATTTCCTACTACAGCAATACCTGCTATCTCATGTTCTTTAATTCTTTATTCACAGGAATGGAAATGGAAATGGCCTGCATGTTTATCAGCTAATACATGGATGAGGAAATTGTTGTACATTTATAAATTGGAATATTGTGCAGATATTAAGGAAAAAAGATGAAACTTACAGGAAAATGAACGAACTGGAAACAATCATTCTGAATTGGGTAGCCCATTCTCAGAAAAGCAAAAATTGCATAAAGGAGTTAAGAAGAATAGTGGAACAAGAAAGATTAAATAGTCTGTGGGATGTGAGGGCAGGGTAGTGGAGGGAATATGGGGAGGGATAAGTAACACCAAAGACTTTTCATAAAATTTATATGGAAAACTACAAAAAAACTTCCTAAAATATGTACATACAAGCTGGACGTGGTGGCACATGCCTTTAATCCCAGCACTCGGGAGGCAGAGGCAGGTGGATCTCTGTGATTTCAAGGCCACCTGGTCTACAGAGTGAGTTCCAGGCCAGCTGGGGCTACAGGGAGACCCTGTCACAAAAATACTATATATATATTTTATATTCCATTTGACCATATATATTATATATATATAATATATATATCATATATATATATATTCCATTTAACCACATATATGGTTAAATGGAGTATTTTACAATGAAGTGGCAATGCCCTACCAGAAAACATAGGCTAACAAATCAAAAGCACAATGACAGGAATGGGTTACCTCTTTTGGAGTTATTGGCCAGTGGGGTGCCCTAGGCCCTCATACATTATAGCTATTGCCAATGCCCTTTGTGTACCCTCCAGAACTTGACAGTAAGACCCTGTCACATAAGGCACCACATACATAAGTCATAGAACATGGAAAAAATCCAGTTAGTTCTAACCTAGAAGCTTCATCCCTCCTGGATAGTTTTTGTGTTGCTGAAAAGTTCGATGCACACTACCAGAAGACAAAATTCATCATCAATCAAACCTAGCTGTGAACCTTGTGAGCTCCAATATTTATTGGCTTGGGAAGACATATCTATGGTGCAATAGTGGAATGAATGTTACATGAGCAACCAACAACTTTCTGCTTTAAGGCGTACTCGACAAGATGGAACTCTTTCTGGGGCCCAGAACATGTGTCTAGATAGGTCATAGACACTAGGGGAGAACATATCACTATTATTCTGCTAATGTACATAGTATTAAACGGACTCCTAATGAATTAGCACTGTACTCACAGATTTGTGTCTCTCTCAGCCCTCATCAGTAGATTCAGATGCAGAAGATAAAAGCGTACAGAATATTCAGCTCTAAAGTAGATGCCTATATCATAGCCTCTTCTCTTGATGCTCAGAGTTCATTCCAGAAGAGGTTGTAGAAAGTTTGTAAGAGTCAGGGTTGCAGACAACAAGAAAACTGTGTTTTCTGGCCACAGAAGGTTCTAATGTAGAAGCTTCATCCCTCTTGGATGCTTTCATATTGCTGGAAAGTGCTATGCACACTACCAGAAAAGAAAAGAAATCACCAACTTACCTAGCTGTGAACCCTGTGAATTCCAATATTTATTGGCTTGGGAAGACATATCTACTAGTGCAACAGTGGAATGAATGTTACATTAGTAACCAAAACCTTTCTGCTTTAAGACCCACTCCGCAAGATGGAACCCATACCTGGCACTCTTTCTGGGACCCAGAACAATAGATAGGTCATAGACACTAGGGGAGAACCTATCACTATTATAATATTATGTAATAATATTATAATATAATACAATAATACTATAATAACCTAACACTATTATTCTGCTGATGTACATAGTATTAAATGGACTCCTAATGAATTAGCATTGTACTCACAGATTTGTGCATCTCTCAGCTCTCATCAGTAGATTCGGGTGCAGAGGATAAAAGCCTACAGAATATTCAGCTGTAAAGTAGATGCCTATATCATAGCCTCTTCTCCTGATGCTCAGAGTTCATTCTAGGAGAAGGGGTAGAAAGTCTGTAAGAGTCGAAGTTGCGGACAACAACAAGAAAACTGTTTTCTGGGCACAGCAGGGCAGGTGCACATATGAATTCCAGTATTTTTCATTGTGCACAAATCTGCATAAGCTCAAGCAAGTCAACACCTAGTGTGGGAAGGGGAGGTGGGTGGACATGATATTCCCCACCCAGCTGTGGAGCTACTGGCTGCTGGAAGAGGGAGAGAGCCAGCTTTCTTTAAGAGAGTTTCCACTTGTAGGTTAACCATGCTTTAGTGGACAACAACAGGCCTGAGGAGACCTGGGAGCCTGCAAACATGGGGAACTGGCAGAGGAGCCAGGGTTGTCAGTGTCCAGGGCAGACCTGTGTCCCCTCAGTTTCCCCACATAGTGACAAACTTGCTGTAGCTGAGTTTTAGGACAGGCACTCAGACTTGAGGATAACACCCTACAATATAAGCATTAAGCATGAACCTTAGTACTGGCCACAGCCAAAGTAGCCCAACTTCACTGAAAGCCAGTCCTAAGTGCACTCTATCAGATTTCTATATGTTAGAAATACAGTTCAGGTTACACAGATGCTTTCAATTGTTTTGCATTCAAAGAACAAACCCTTTGCTGTCAGTAAAATTTAGTATTAATTTTACAGGTATTCTATGTTTTCTGCTACTTTGAATGAATTTTCATCAAATGCAATTCATATTATTTTACTTTCTGTATTATCATTCTGGTGTATTTTGATCTTTTTCTAGTTTTTAATTTAGAACTATGCATTTATCACTCAGTACCACCCTGGTGACAAAAACAAGTGCACAGGGGCCATCTGACTCAAAAACAAACACACACACACAAAAAAAAAACAGAAACAAAAAAAGAACTATGCATTTATATATCTTTGCCTACTTTTTTCACAAATATTATCAGTGATAGTTTTAACATTTTCATTTTATTTCTCATAGTTTCTCAATATTAGATTTTATAATTGTTCTCTCCACTTATGAACTGTGATTCTCATTTAAAAGATTGATGCCTTTGGGTGATTTAGGCCTTGCCTTCGTACTATAAAATCAGAAGGAAATACAGAAATAAATCAATTGAAGCAGAAAACAAGAACAAAATCAAAGCAAAACAATATTTATGTGAAAAGTGTTCCAAGAAAATTTTACAGCGGTAATGCTAACACTTAACATAATGAAGCTCTCAGGTTCATTGAATGTTACACCTTCCAGATGCTAAAAAAAAAAAAAAAAAAAAAAAAAAAGAACCAACAATAAACCATCATAAGGTAGGTGCTAAAGGGAAGAACAGAGCTAAGGTAGACAAAGAATAGAAAAACAATGGTGAAAATAACTCCTAACTGCCTAATTATGGATAAAAGGATTCCTAGCCAAGCCCCTGATACCTACAGCCTCAGGAATCCCTGCACCACCCTCAGTTAGCAATGTCCACACCTGTTGCCTGGGATCTGATGAAGCTCTCCACACCTCCCCCAGGTTGTAACAATAGCCCCTCCTATGGACCTAGCCCTCCAGAATCTGAGGACCTCCTGCAAAAATACAGAAGCCTTCAAATGACTTCATAGAGTCTTAGTGGGAAATTCCTAATTCTACAGAAGGTTTGTTCCTGTGCTCAGAAACTTCACATAGTCTCAGGTGTACTAGGACCACTGCCGATTCTCCATTCACACATTACTACTGAGTGGCCCCAAGACTGAACCTCAAGTGCCAATCAAATGGCCCAACATATGATAAGCTGGAATATCAGGAAACAGAGATCCGAAAGCCCACTCACACAAAAGTGGGGCATATATGTCCACCACAAAAAGCACTGCCAACAGTCTAACCTCAGAAACCTAGGTCACACCACAAAATCACAAACATGGAAATTGAACACAAAATTTCTCCTCCCCAAATTAAAGTGCTCATAGTACTGTCCCTTGAAGAATGCAACTTAGATGACCCAAAAGAGAATGGATTCAAAATGGAAATTATAAATCTGTTCAAGGACCTCAAAGAGACTATGAATAGATGCCAGAGTGAAGACCATGAAAACAGAATCACCTGAATTACATATGGAAAATGACTCAAGATTAGAAAAAAGAATTTAATATGGTGGGAGAATTCCTGAATAAATCAATAAAAGATAAATTCAGTAACTCAAACAAAAACTCAATGGAATGTCTCACCAATAGAATGGATCACGTGGGAAAGATATCAGGGTTTGAAGACAGGGGAGGAAGTGGATCATTCAATCAAAGAATAAGATAAATTTTAAAAATGGAGGAAACATGTAGGAACTTTGGAACACTGTGAATATACAAAACCTCAGCACCAAAGGCAAACAAACAAACAAACAAACAAACAAAACCCTAAGAATCATTTGTAGAGGAAAAAACCCACATTGATGAAATATTTTTTAACAAATTCATATAAAAAATTTTGTCAAATCTAAGGAAAAATTGTCTATCAAGGTGCAAAAGGAATGAAGAATACCAAAATACACAGGACCGGGAAAGAAACACCTCAAACACTTCATGTCATGTAATTGTCAAAATCTGAATTATTGAACGAATAAATGATATCAAAATCTGCAAGAGAGAAAGACCATGTCTCGTTTGAATACAAGCCCATCAGTGTAGCTGCTGATTTTTCAATGGAGATTTTGAAATACAGAAGGGTTTGGGCCAGTGTATATAAACAAGCCCAGAAAAATAAATGCAACAAAAATTATTGGTTATATGTAAAGTGGAAAGGAAAAATATCCATGATAAAAGGTCAAGGGAATTTATTATCAGGAAGCCAGACTTACAAAGATTACTGAAAGCAATCTTTAGATTGAAGAAGGAATAAGCATATTTAATAGGTGACAGTGAACAATCAACAGTGTCACTGATTAAACAAATGAAGACTAAGAAAAGGAGCAACATAACTCAACAAATTGAAAGGAATCAATACACCTCTTGAAATCTATCTGTCTTCAACTTTCCATTCCAAAGACACTGTATTAAAAAACAAGAGCCAACACTTTCAGCCTGCCATCTACATTAGCAGCCATCCTGCCCTCTGTACCACTCCAGGAAGAGATGGACTATGACCTGGAACCACAGCTAGGGACATCCACACCCAGTCCATCTGCTGTCTTCCTTAGCAGACACCCTGCCCTCCAATCTGCTCCAACACTATGTCAACTCTGACCCAATTTCATAAAAGAAGTACTATTAATCTAAAAATAAAGATTAATCCCAACATGATGACAGTGGATGACATTAATATTTCATTCTCACCAAAAGTCATGTAATTCAGACAAAACTAAAGAGAGAAACACTGGACTTAAACAGCAACATAAATGAAAATAGACCCAACAGACACTTAAAGAACATTCTATCCAAAAATTAAAGAATACACTTTCATCTCAGTAGTTAATGAACTTTTCTCCAAAACTGAACTTATATTAGGACATAAAGCAAATTTCAATAAATGGAGGAAAACTTAAATAACATCCTTCATTCTATCTGATCACAATTGAATAAAACCAGACATGAGCAGCAATAGAAACTACAGCAAGCACATAATCTAATGGAGATTAAATGATAACTGGGTCAAGAAGCAAAAAAATAAAAATTCTAAAAGTGAATCAAAATAAAAATACAACACGCCCAAATCCATAGACTGAGATGATGACATTGCTAGGAGAAAAGTTTAGACTACAAAGTGCCTACATTAAAACAATTGAGAGATTTCACCCGTCGCATCTACTCACTCTGGGACTAGGCCAGGCTGCATTATTGGAGTACTCCTGACTAACCTGGTAAGTTAGAACCCGTCCACACCTTCACTGTCTTCTTTCTTTGGGACTAGTCCAGAAGTCTTTGTCCTGTGCTCCCACTTGCCTTGCCTAGCTAGACAGACCATACTTACTCCATCACCATCATCCCTGTTTGGGAGGAGGTGCAGAACCAGCCTTTGTGGCTTAAGAACACCCAGCTGAGCTACTCAAATACTGTGCACTCTTATCACCATATTCCAATTACAAGACAAGGCTGGGAACCCACTGCTGGAGAGCTTCTTACTGGGCCTGGAAAGCTCTGTTCCAGCTCCAGACTAGCCTGGGGAGCTAGCTGGAACCAGTCCACCCTGCTGCCATATTCACACTCACAGTCTTAGCTACAATTGCTTACCTCCCACACCAAACTAGCCTGGAACCATCCCTTCCTTCCAGTAGAAATCAAGTGAAGACATGAAGCACAGGCCAGCTAAATATTTGTACATGATCAGACAACAGTAGCCCAACACAAAGAATACAAACAGAAACAAACTTCAACTCAGCAAAGCCAGGCCAGATTTTCATATCAGATACACAACCATCAAAAGAAGTTCATATGCCCTGGCCACATCACAAAAACATAAATAATAAAAAAACATAAATAATATGAAAAACCATGATAATATGTTCCCACCCATCCTAGAGAAATTTTCTACAAGGAGAAGGAACCCCAGGACACAGACCTTAAAAAATAAATTATAAACATAATAAAGGAGTTAGTTCAAGGACTTTATTTTTTTATTTTTTTAATTTTATTTATTTTCATATGCATATGAATGTACTGTCTGCATGTAGGTTTGTGCACCCGTGCCGTGCAATGCCAGGGAGGTCAGAAGAGGGCATCAGATTCCCCTGGAACTAGAGTTAAAGACATTTTTCAGCTGCCAAGTGGGTGCTGGTGATCGAACCCGTGTCTGCTGCAAGAGCAGTCGGTGCTCTTAACCACTAGGCCATCTCTCCAGTCCCGGTTCAAGGACTTTAAAGGGCACACAAACATCTCAAAGAGCATAGAAATTAACTCCTGAATGAAGTTCAAGAAATGCGAATATACAAATAAATGAAATGGCAAAGTCAATTCATGATTTGAAAAGTGAATTCATAAAAATATAGAAATATTAAAGAAAACTCAAGATGAAATGAAAATGCAATTTTAAAAAGTTAGCCAATTTGAAGCAACTGGAGAACTTCTTACTAGCAGAATGAATCAAATGGAAACAGAATATCAAGAGTTGAAGATAGAAGTGGAGAATTGGACAGTTCAAGTCAAGTACATGAAAACATTCAAAACACGGGATTGGAATACACAGGAGCAACAGGATGCCATGAAAAAAGCAAATCTGGGCTGGAGAGATGGCCTAGCAGTTAACAACTGCTCTTGCAGAGGACCCAGGTTTGATCCCCAACACCCACGTGGTGGCTGAGAACCATCTTTAACACAAGTTCTAGGGGGAATCGATGCCCTCTTCTGACCTCCACGGCATTGCATGGCATGGGTGCACAGACCTACATGCAGACAGTACATTCATGCACATACAAAAATAAATAAAAATTTAAAAAGTTTTTTTAAAAAGAAAAGAGCAAATCTATGAATTATAAGTATATAAGTTTGATAAGTATAAGTTTGGTCAATAATATTGACCAAAACTTTCAACAGGATTATAGAAAAATCTTTCCTAAATTAATGAAAGACATACGCATACAGATACAAGAAGCACATAGATCATCAAATAACCAGGACCAGAAAATAAACTCATCATAGCAAGTCATACAGAGACACCAAATATAGAGAATAAAGAGAGGTTCTGAAAGCCCCAAGAGACAAACAAGTAACCATCAGACTTTTCAACGCAAACTATGTAACTTAGAACAAGGAGCAGTGTTTTACAAGTTCTAAATGACCATAGAGGCCAACTCAGACTACTTTACCCAGCAAAGTTCTCTACCACAGTTAAGGAAGGAAAAAAAAAATCTTTCATGATAAAAATCTGCTGGTCAAATTCATGGCCATAAAATCATCCATACACAGAATACTTGAGGCAATACAAAAGAGTAAAGAAATGAATTAAAATACCAAAGAGGTTACAGAAAGAAAACAAATGGATGTATAATTGTGAAAAGGCAAAATAAGACTTAGAACATAAGCAGAAATTAAATGACAGAAAGAAATAAAGATATTTAAATAATAACTTTAAATATTAGTGGCTTCAACTATCCAGTCAAAGACACAGGCTGGTTGGATAGAATAAATTTAAAAAAATCCATCTTTTTGATGTCTATAAGAAACTCATCTTGCCTTCAAGCATAAGCACCCTAAGGGGTGAAAGGATGAAAGAAAAATATTCAAGGCAAATGGCACTGTGATTGCATATGGACTTTTGGATGACTTTTTCTAGCTCTGTGAAGAATGTTTGAGTATTTTGTTTCTACTTCTGTGTCTACATTCAACAGTCTAAATTCTATCACATTCGGGCTCTGTAGTCAAATAAGTGCTGCTCAGCAGGCTATACAAACATAATAAAGCAAATATAAGCAAATAAAATAGTGTCATGTTTAGAAATGATGATTCGGGGCTGGAGAGATGGTTCGGCGGTTAAGAGCACCGACTGCTCTTGCAAAGGAACCGAATTCAATTCCCAGCACCCACATGGCGGCTAAGAACTGTCTTTAGCCGGGCGTGGTGGTGCACGCCTTTAATCCTAGCACTTGGGAGGCAGAGGCAGGCGGATCTTTGTGAGTTCAAGGTCAGCCTGGTCTACAGAGCGAGTTCCAGGACAGCTGGGGCTACAGGGAGACCCTGTCTCGAAAAGACCAGAAAAAAAAAAAAAGAACTGTCTTAACTGTCTTTAACTCCAGTTCCAGGGGAATCCGACACCCTCTTCTGACCTCTGCAGCATTGCATGACACGGGTGCACCAACCTAGATGCAGACGGTACATTCGTACACATAAAAAATAAAAGTAAGGGCTGGAGAGATGGCTTAGTGGTTAAGAGCGCCGACCGCTCGACCGCTCTTACAGAGGACCCGGGTTCGATCCCTAGCAACCACATGGCGGCCGAGAACCGTCCGAAACTCCAATTCTAGGAGAACTCCAGTTCCAGGGGAATCCGAGACCCTCTTCTGACCTCTGCGGCATTGCACGACACGGGTGCACAAACTTGCATGCAGACAGTACATTCATACACAAATAGAAATAAAAATTAATAAAAAAATTAAAATAAATAAATAAAAGTAAAAATGAAACATTAAAAAAAAAAAGAAATGATGATTCATTTTCTCAACTTGATTGTGTAAGTAACTCCCAGGAAATTAATGATAGCCATGTTTGGGCGTGTTCCTTAAGACATTAGTTTTAAAAAATATTTTATTTATTACTTTTCTGTGTATGAGTGTATACCTACCTAATCATAAGTGCACGCATGTCATGCAATGCCTACAAAGATCAGAAGAAGGTATTGGATCCCTTGGAACTGGAGACACTGACAGTTGTTATGCTACCATGTGGGTGCTGGATATTGAACCAAGGTCTCCACAAGAACAGCCAGTGAGCCATCTTTCCAGCCCCCATCCTCATTTATTTCTTTTTTATTATTATTACAGGGCAAAGCAATCGTATTTATAAGTTTTGGCTTTCACTGGGCATGACTGTAAACAGGCAAGAGACCAGCACAGGGTGTGAACAAATTTCAAAAAAAAAAAAAAAAATGTTGTAGACTGTGCCTCGGTTGCCATGACCAAGGGTGTCCTGATAGCATATGTCTTGTTCATTCATCTGGCCATTGGCCTGTATCTTTTTCAGCTCAGCAGAAGACTTCTTTAAGCTATTGCTCGGAAGTGAATCTGAGACCACTGGGCTGGTATGTTGAGATGGTCCAACCCGGGTATTCACCTTCAGGCCATGTATGTTCGGCTTCCCAGGAGGCTTGCAGGCTCTTGGAAATATCTGCAGAGGCTCTATTAACTGTCCATTTACTTGCTGTTCCATTACTGTGGAATAATAATATGACAGCATTGCCTTCATTTCTTCATCACTTCTCACTGTGATTCTATTGCCATCTTCATCTTCATATTCAAATGCTGTAGTTGTTGCTTCAGGCAGAACCTGGCCTATCATATCCAGCACCTCCCTGAAGAGTAACTGCGGCCTGGAGCGCACTGTTCAGTCCACTGTGCCACTATTTGGAACCTTGATTCGAATCACCAGCACCTGGTTCTCCATGGCACGGAAGGGGCCAAGGGCCAGCCACAGCATTACAGGTTAAAGGGTCTCACATCCTGGGGTAGGGTACCCACTGGTCCCTGCATAGGAACTCCAAGAGGTGCCAAGGGGAATGAGAAAATGGGGTGAAAACAGGAAGCAGGAAGGTGGGAGAAGAAGGAACTCACTGCGCAGGAACCGGGGAGCTGCCTGGAGGACCCACCTCCCGTGCCGCCATGTGGGAAGAGGGCCCCCCATTTATTTCTATAGGAAGTTAGATCCTAAGTGTTGTGACATAATTGGTAGATTAATACCTTAATAGTTTCATAATATCATAACAATATTAGGGATAAAAGTGAAAGGAGGAGATGGATCTACTGTGAAGAAGAAGCTCACAGGCATGTGCTCGGTGTTGGGTCTCATTATAGCATTTTCCTGAAACCCGTTGCTCCTGGATACTTGTCTGCCAAGAAGAGAAAAAAACAGCCTCTACCACACACTTCCACCCTGAGAAGGTTTAGTGCACAGGCATTGGAATATGTACCATGGAACTTGAATCAAAATACATTTCTCTTCATTAAGTGATTTGTATTAGATATTTGTTCATGGGGATAATGAGGTGCAATGAAAAATTCGAATAAGAGAAATTAAGTCATTGCTGCGTCCCAGTTCAGAAACACACTTTCTTCTATGTCTTCTGGAAAATTCCTCAACTACAAGTGAGTTGTCAAAGAGAACTAAGAAAGAGACTGAGGATTATCCCTATTCACACTACAAAGATTACTCCTGCTATTACCAAATGCCTTATGCTAGGTAGTTTTTAATCAATAGAAACTTATTGCACATAGCTTTAGAGGACAAGACACTCAGTATCAAGGTGGCTTTGGTGTCATGTGAAGTCTCTTCACCAACTATGGTGCTTTCATTGTTTCTTTTTTTAATATTTTTAAATTTTATTTTATTATTTTTTATGTGTATGAATGTACTGTCTCCAAGGTTTGTGCACCCGTGTCCTGCAATGCAGCAGAGGTCAGAAGAGGGTGTCTGATTTTCCTGGAACTGGAGTTAAAGACAGTTCTTAGCCGCCATGTAGGTGCTGGGAATCGAACCCGGGTCCTCTGCAAGAGCAGTTGGTGCTCTTAACCACTGAGCCATCTCTCCAGTCCCCATTCTGTTTCTTAGAGAAGCAAATGGAGTGGAGTCATAGAAAGTGGTGGAAAATGCAAATGACATTTTCCCCTTCATGATCACAGGGCTATTGGTGACCAAAGAATTTCAGACGATGGAGGTTTGGCTTGTGAAGCTTCAAAGGGAAGCAAAGACCATCAGGACTATTTGTACGATAGTTTTGAATTGAGAATCTGTGGGTTCTGGTTGGCTAAAGAATCAACTGTAAGTACCAAGAGACCAGAACCTAATGTGAAACCCATGTTTCACTGGGACAATTGAAGCTGGTTTATTGATGTTGAAAAATCAGCTATAAATAACCAGAAACCAGCATCACTGTGGCAAAATCTTCTGGGAAGAATTTCCTCAGGATCAGCACACAGAAGCTGTGATTCAGAGGGACCCTAGCCTCCATCTCATGCTGGAAGCAGGACTTGGTAATTCGTGAGAACATCCTACATGGTTCTGGTGTTGAAATGTGAAGGAGTCACAAACAACAGTTGAAGTATGGCACTAGGAGAGGCCAGGAAAGGCTACTGGTGAAGGTACAGCCTCAGATTCAGTGGAGACCCTAGCTTTCTGTAGCTGCCAGGACTATGGGACAACTGCCAAGGGCAGTAGCAGGTATAGGATGGAACTGGCCTGGGCCTGCGAGATGAGCTGGAGCTCAGAAGATTGTGAATGAATCCTAGATGTCCAGCCTTGAGTTACTTTCCTGGACTTAGGTTTTGCTAATTGAGTGTGAACAATTCTTTCCTTTGAAATAAGAGAGTACTTGTTTTGGATTTTACAGGAGCACAGAGTTAGGAGACTTTTAAAATAGACTGTGAACATTTAAGTGCTTGGGCTTTTTATGTACTATGGGAATTTTAATATAGTACTTTCTTTTTTTTAACATTTTTTTTATTGATGCTTTGTGCATTTCATACATCATTTTCCAATTCAGTTCAGGTATATCTCCCCTTCCCTTCCCCCCCACCCCCACCCCAACCGAGATCATGCATTCTGCCATGACTGTCCTGCATTTCTCTCTCAGTTTTTTTTTTCTATTTTTTAGCTATAAGTGATAATCCATGAGTACAAGCATCCTTCATGTAAAACCAATTTGCAGGCTGTTGTGCCTAAACCTCCACAGCCCCACCTTCCAGCGGGGAGTGAGGGGTTGTATGTTCAATCAGGTTAATCAAATGAGGGTCCAGACTACATTGCTGTAGTTTCACCCTTCACCCCAATCACAGCCCTTACATTCTACCACGCCCCCTCTTCCGCAGATTATTCCCTGGGCTTAGAAAAGGGGCACAGGTGGATGAGAAGCAAGAACAGCTCCACCTCTCTCATGGAGCTATTGCCTTGGATTCTGGTCATTTGGCCTGTTTTCCTTTCATGGGCTGAACATTTTGTCCAAGAATAACCTTTAAATCCTACAAATGAAGCACAAAAATTAGATATATAGGTATTAAGCAGCACTAATAGTTTATGGTAGGCTTTACTTTGGTATAGCACAATATTTTAGAATGAAATGTTGGATCCCACGGGAACCTGACATTTTTCCCTGTTAAAATATGACAGGGTCTTACTGTGGGCTTATAACATCTCCTAACGCTGTAGAGGATGTAGTTGTGGCATCCAGCCATGGGTCCATTCCTCCAAGGAGAGAGCATAGCCAATTAGATTTGCCGGATATACAGGCATGATGGCTGCTCTGCTGCACAGATATTGCCTCCAGGCAGGTGAAGGTGTAGCCTGGTGCTTGACGCGTGGGTCCCTTGCTTGACTAAGGAGACCCGTATTTGCTTTAATTGGTTTAGTGGGCCTTGGTAACACTCTCTGGTATTCCAGAGGCCATCTGTACGCTTGCAAGTGTGGTCTCAAATGCATCTTTCCCATGGTTTAACGTCAGTTCTTCAGCAGCAGGGCCTTATGGCCCCTCTTCTTTCTTGCAGTATCCCTCAGTTTAGAGGCAGGACCTTTACCTTTTGTGGGGGCCCTTAGATCCCCTGGCCAACATCTCCCTGGTGGAATAATCCATTACTGATGTCAGAGCTCCTGTATTGATAAATTTTGCTTAAGCGCATAGTATTAAGGACTTTAGTATTATATTTGGTTCTGAACAGAGAGTAATCCTTTACAGTTCATGTCTATTAGTCAATTAAGAAGGCAGTTTTAACCAATTTTCTATTAAGAGATTACCTCTATAAATAGTTGTCCTCAATTTTACAGTTGGAGAGCGACCTCAATCTTTGTCATATTTCTCCTTGTTCTGGGGGGAAGGCAAGAAAGTTCTCATATTCAAACCTTTGCAAGCCACCTAGAGGATAACTTTTTTAGGACTCATCTATAAACTATTGTTACATGTAGGGTCCAACAGTGGGGTTTAATGTTTATGGCAATCTGAGGCTTTCCTTCCTTTCGATGTTCAGACGGATCAACCTTCTCAGTTGGCACTTTCTGGTTACATCCTACTTCAATGCTAAGGCTGTATCTTTTTTTCTCAGCCGTTAGTTGGTGACATTTGTCCTGTTGGAACACTACAAAATCTTTTCCCATAGTTTGTTTTTTAAGATTTGAATTGCAAGGTTTTTGCAAGAAGGTTTCATGTCTATCGTACCCCCCCCTTTTTTTTAAACCCATGAGTCTCCAGAAAGACAGTTTGTATTAACATAACTAATAGGGTGGAATCTTGGCTCAGATTTCATCAAATTTACCCATGTTGTTTTGGGTGACTATATATGATTCACTGGGGGCCAAACTTTAATTTTTATGTTAAAGTCATCTTAGAAGAAATGCTTACAGGTGATACTGTACAACAGAGAAATATAGAGAACATTTGTATGTGGCCAATCCCCAGAGGTTATGCTCTACGAATTTTAGTGTAAACAAATGTGGACAAACAGTGATTTATATCGCCATTTAACTCAGATGCATTAAGGTTTTTATCAGGTCTGTAAACCAATGTTGTTTAATATCAACATATTAACTTTTACTAAGTCCTAAGAAGACCTGTACCTGTAGACGGTGTCTAGGCAAAAATCTGGGAATCTTGTTGAACTCATGTCAATTATATTATGCATACATCGAATATACACCCGTGTCCCCCTCACCCACCCCTCCCCCTTCCCAATTTACTAATTTCAGTCCATTTTCTGTTTCAGCGTCTTTCTGTGTTGTTGTCTTTTACTATAGCATACCCTCTCCACGAAGAAATATTTATATCTGGGTTTATTGGTACTAGCATCCACATATGAGGGACCAGCCATTTGTCGTTTGTTTCTGGGACTGTGTTACTTTCACTTAATCATAGTGTCTTCCAGCTCCATCCATTACCTGCAAAGTTCATGATGTTGTTCCTCTTTACCGCTGCATAGAACCTCCATTGTAATACATGTACCACATTTTCTTTATCCACTCCGTCAGTTGAGGGGTACTGGGCTGGTTCCAGCTTTTTTGCTATTGTGAAAGAGCTGAATAAACATAGCTGTGGCATGTATCTGTGTGCAGTAGGATGTGTCTTGTGGGTATATACCCAGGAGTGGTGATGACTGGGTCAATGGAGGGCTCGTTTTGAGTCTTCTAAGGGGTTCTCCACACTGGATTTCCATTAGTGGCTGTACCAAGTTTACATTCCCACCAGCAATGGATGAGTGTTTCCCTTTCCCACAAACCTCTCAAGCACTTGGTATCATTTGTGTTCTTGATCCTAGCCAGTCTTTTGGAGTAAGATGATATCCTCAAAGTGGTTTAATTTGCATTCCTTAATTATCAAGAGATGCTGAACACTTCTTAAAGATGTTTCTCGGCCATCTCTTTCCTCTGGTGAAGTCTCTATTCAGATCTTTTCTCCTTCTTTTGAGTGTTTCACTTTGTTTTGCTTTCTTCTTTGTTTTTGAATAGCTTATATACTCTGGAGATTAATGCTTTGTTAGATGTGTCTGCAGTGAAGGTTTTCCTCCCATCTATGGGTTTCTCTTCACTTCCTTATTGTTTCTTTAGATGTACAGAAAAGCTTTTGAGTTATAAGGAGATGCCCATTTGTCAATTGTTGATATTATTCTTGTGCAGCTCTGTCTGATTTAGGAAAGTCTTTCCTACACTATGTCTTGTAGTCCTGCTGCAACGTTTCTCTTCTATCACCTCAGAGTTTGGGTTTCACATTGAGGTCTTTTGTCCATCTGGATTGACTTTTTACAGGGTGAGAGGAAGGTGTTTAATTTATTCTTCTAACAAGTGGTGATCCATTTTTGCCAGCACCACTTGCTGAAGATACTGTCTTTCCTCCATTAGTGTCTTCTTGGCCCCCTTGTCAAATATGAGGTGGCTGAAAATTTGTATGAGCTCAGGTTTGGATCTTCAGTTTTTATTCCATTGGTCAACTGGTCTGTTTTTGTGCCAGTACCAGGCTGTTTTTATGACTATAGCCCTGTGTTATAGTTTGATGTCTGGTATGAGATCCCCCTGTATTGCTCTTTTCACTCAGGGTTGCTTTGGCTATTCAGGGTCTTTTGTTTTTCCAATGAAATTGAGATTTTTTTCCCAAGCTGTGAAGAAACTCTTGGGGATTTTGATTGGGATTGCATTAATCTGTCACTAAGTTTGGTAGGATGGACATTTTTACTATATTTTTTTATTTTTCCATGAGCATGGGAGGTTTGCCATCTTTTGATGTATTCCTCAATATTCCTTTTCCAGGGCGTTTAAAATTTTTGTTGTAGAGATCTCCTTGGTGTCCTTGGTTAGGTTTGTTCCCTAGGTATTTCTTATTGTTTGAGGCTATTGTAGTGGGAAGGTATCTTGTAGTCCTTCTTCAGTTGCTTGTTGTTGGTGTAAAGACAGGGCTACTGATTTTTCTAGATTTTTTTGTATCCTGCCACTTTGCAAGCTTTAATCATTTTTCTAGGAGTTTTCTGGTGGAGTTCTTGCATCCCTTAGGTAGACATAATATCATCAGCAAACAGGGATAGCTTGACTTCCTCTTTTCCAATTAGAACTCCTTTAATTTCCTTTTCTTGCCTTATTGCCTGGCAAGGGTTTCAAGCACATAATTGAAAAGGAGTGGTGGACAGGGCCAGCCTTGCCGGTTCCTGCCTTTAAGGGAAATGCTTCTGTCATTCTCCCATTTAGGATGACTAGGCTGTGGTTTCTGATATATGGCTTTTATTATCATTAAGGAATATCCTTCAATCCAATTCCCCTCCAGGAAACTTTAACATGAAAGGATGCTGGAATTTGTCAAAGGCTTTTCCTGCATCAATTGGATATGATGGTGTGGTTTTTGTCTTTTAACCATTGATTGTTTGATGATGTTATTGATTTTTGTATGTTTAACCATCCTGCATCTCTGGTATGAATCCAACCTGGTCATGATGGATGGATTTTCTTGATGTGAGTCTGTATGCGGTTTGCAGAATCCTGTTTAGAATTTTTTGGCATCTGTGTTCATTAGGGAGATGGGTCTATAGTTCTCTTTTGGTTGGATCTTTCCCTGGTTTTGGTAGTAGCGTAATGCTGGCTTCAAAGAAGGATTCTGGGAGAAGTCCCTCGTTTGTATCCTTCTGAACAATTAAGTACTAATGGTTGTAATGTCTTTTCGAAATATTTTATAGAATTCTGCAGTGAAACCATCCGGGCTGGGCATTTTTTGGTTGGAGGCTGCTTATACATCTTCAATTTCTTCCTGTACTTTTTGTGTCTGTTAGCCTGTCGATCTCTTCTTGGTTGAGCTTTGGGATTCCAGGATTTCAGATATTCATCCATTTTCTTACTAGGTTTTCAAACTTAGTAGAAATATAGTTTTTGAAGTAGTCCCGTATAATTGTCTGGATCTTTTCATTGTCTGTTGTGATATTTCCCCTTTCATCACAGATTCTATTGTTTTGGAGTTGTTCCTCTTTCTTTTGGTTAACTGGGCTAGAGGTCTGTCTATCTTTGTTTATTCTCTCAAGAAACCAACTTTTGGATTCATTGATTTTTTTGTATGGTTTTCTTTGTTTCTCATTTCATTTGTCTGCTCTGATTTTTGTGATTTCTTCTTGTCTGCTCCGTTTAGGGTTCATTGTGTTGTGTCTCTCAAGTATTTTTTGCTGCAGTGTTAGATCATTCACTTGTTGCTCCTTTCTGTTTTTTTAATGTAGGCACTTAGAGCTATAAACTTCCTCTTAGATTGCTTTTAAAGTGTCCCCATAGATTTTGCTGTGTTGTTTTCATCATTTGTCATTCAGTTCCAGAATATTTTTATTTCTTCTTTATTTCTTCCTTGACCCACTCATTATTCAGGAGGGTGTTGTTTAGTCTCCATGTGTTCCTGTAGGTTGTAGGGTTTATTCCTGGTGTTGATTGAGTTTTATTGCACTGTGGTCTGATAGAATGCATGAAATTATTTCATCTTTTTATATTTGTTGAGTTTTTTCCTGTGTACCACCGTAATGTGGTCTATTTTGGGAAGATGTTCCATGAGGTGGTAAGTAGAAAGTGTATTCTCTGGTGTTTGGGTGAAATATTCGATAGATTGTCTGTGAGGTACATTTGGTGTATTGTGTCATTTAGTTCAGATGTCTCTCTGTTTATCCTTGTCCTGTTGATCTGTCTAGGGTTTAATGGGGTATTGAAGTCCCTAGTATTAGTGCTCCTGGGGGTTAATCTGGTGCGCCTTGAGATCCTGAAAGAATTTTCTTTTATAAGTTTGGTGCAACAGTGTTTGGTGCATATAGTTTATTAATTAGTTGAAAAATTCTTCATCATTAATTGTTCCTTTAATAAAAGATGCAATGGCCCTCTTTTGTCCTCTTTTAATTTCTTTTGCTTTGAAGTTTTTTTTTTTTTTTTGTTGTTTAGTATCCATGCTTTCTTTTTGGTAACGTTTGCTTGATACTCTCTTCCCATCACTTCACCTTAAGTGATGCCTATCCTTGAGATTGAGATGGGTTTCTTGTAGACAGCATACTAACTAATAAGTACTTTCTTATATGTTGTGATATTAATGTTAACATCATTATCATGATAATTGGTATACAGAAGATAAATGAAAAGTTGTGGTTTAATAGTGATGTGCTCTGTTTGTCAAATTTACAAGGGGCCAATTCTTGACACAATGGAGTTGAGGGAGTCTTATTTGGGGGATTGGCTCCATTGGACTGGCCCATGGCTATGTCTGTGGAGTATTTCTTTGATTGCTGAGTGATGTGGGAGGGCCCAGCTCACTGCAGGTGGTGCCACCCCTGGGGAGGTGGTTCTGTACTGTATAGAAATGAAGGCTGAGCATGGGTCAGGGGAGGAAGCCAGTAAGCAGCACTCCTCCATGTCTTGTACTTCAGCTCCTGCCTCCTGGTTCCTGCCATGAGTTTCTATGTTGGACTCCTTAAGTGATGAACTGTGACCTGGGAGATGTAAGACAAATAAATAAGCCATTTCCTCCCCAAGTGAGTATTGGTCACAGTGTTCTGTCATTGCAATTGAGAAACAAAACAGTATAGACTTTAATGACATTTCTTAGGCCTGTACTGTAGCTCTGAGTAAAGTGCTTGCTTAGCCTGAGTGGAGTAGTGGATTTAGCCCTAGAAAAAATGGCTCTCCCAGATACTGAATAAAGGTTTTTCAAATTGGTATGAGGATATATCTGGTGTCTGTGAAAACATTATTCCTGGGGAGGAGGGATGACTCACTTGGGAGGCAGAGGCAAGGAGGATCTTTTGTGAGTCAAGGCACCTGATCTTACAGAGTGAATTCCAGACAGCCGGAGGCTACAACGGGAGACCTGCTCCCCAAAAAGACAAAAAAAAAAAAAAAAAAAAGAAGCTCTTCTTGCACATGGATCTCTGTGAATTCGAAGTCAGCCTGGTCTCCAGAGTGAGTTCCAGGACAGCCAGATCTACAGTGAGACCCTGTCTCAAAAAGACAAAAAAGAAGAAGAAGAAGAAGAAGAAGAAGAAGAAGAAGAAGAAGAAGAAGATCACTTCCAGAAGATCAGAGTTAATTTCCAGCAATTTATTCTGGTGGCTCACTACTACATGCAACACTAGTGCTAGGGGATTCTCTATGCTAGGTTGGCCTCTCTGGACATCAGAACACATGTGGTATACACACAAGCACACACACACACACACACACACACACACACCCCAAAGAAATATTAAAAAATATTTCTCTTCTGTGAGAGCTCTCCTATAACCTTATTACATGCTCAATGTCTCTCATATATTTTATATTAGAGTACCAGTCTCATTCCTGTGGGTTCCACCATCATGATATTTCACCTTAAGTCTGAATATAGGTCTCTTAGGGGGACTCAGGTATTTAGTTCATAGCATCTGCCATCTGCATTCAAACCTCTGAATCTAAATATAATTTTGAGTCACTTGTTACATCACTATTTTTTACAGAACATTATTTTATCTTCCTCTTATATTCCTTCTAACTTTCTACATAGGTTTTAAGTTTTTGTTTATCTACACAAATATATAGCCAGTTTTAAGGGCCAGAGCTATTGGAGTACAAGATGGAATATTGTTTAAAACCTTAGAACCAGTGATCTGAGAAGGGTACTCCAGGAATAGGCACCCAGTGAGGAAAAAAAAAACCTAATCTGATAGTGCTGGTTACTTTTTTGTGTCAACTTGACACAATGTAGAGTAGATGATTCACCTGAGAGAAGGAACTACAATTAAAGAAGTTCACCTATCAGACTGGCCTGTGGGGTATTGTGTTGATTGCTGATTGTCATGAGAGAGCCTAGGCCACTGTGGCTGTTGTGATCCCTAGAAAGTTGTTCCAGAGCAGTATAAGAAACAATTCATGACATAAACAAGATGAAAGAATACATGTCTAAAACACCAACACTTCAAAAAATACTTGAAGCAATCCAAAGAACAGAGCAAAGGAACAAATATCCCTAAAACAAAGAGAGAAATTAATAAAAGCACAACAAAGTAAATACAAACCTAGACCCAGAATGCAAACAAAAAATAAGTTGAAAGGAAGCAATAGGCATCTTTCTTCTTTCAATTTTAATTTTAATTTTTTATGTGTATGAGTGTACTGTCTTCATGTAGGTTGGTGTACCTGTGTTGTGCAATGCTGTGGAGGTCAGAAGAGGGCGTCGGATTCCCCTGGAACTGGAGTTAAAGACGGTTCTTAGCTGCCATGTGGGTGCTGGGAATCAAACCCAGGTCCTCTGCAAGAGCAGTCGGTGTTCTTAACCACTGAGCCATCTCTCCAGCCCCACCCATCTTTCAATGACCTTAAATATTAATGGTCTAAACTCCCCTAATCAAAGGAAATAGACTGGGAAAATGGATTAGGAAACAGAATCTATCCATATGCTGTCTACAAGAAACCCATCTCATCCTCAAGGACAGACACCACCTTAGAGTGAAAGGATGGAAAAAAAAATGTACCAAGAAGCAAGCAGGAGCAGCTATTTTTTTCTGAAGCCAAATTTTATTGAAGCTTTATGCATTTCATACAAAATTAAGAGTGGCTATATTAATATTAGACAAAATAGACATCAGAGTCAAATTAATCAGAAGCGACAAAGAGGACCAATACATCTTTATCAAAGGAACAATTAACCATGAAGACCTCACAATCCTAAATGTTTATGCACCAAACTCTGGTGCACCTAACTTTATATACACTACTCTGCAGGACCTCAAGACACAGATTAATCCCAGCATACTAGTAGTGGGGGACTTCAATACCCCATTGAGTCCCTTGGATAGATCAACAGGACAAAAAATAAACAGAGACACATTGGAACTGAACAATACAATATACCAAATGACCCTCACATCTACAGACTATTCCACCCAAACACCAGAGTACATACTTTCTACTCAGCACCTCACGAAACATTCTCCAAAATCAAACACATACTGGAATATAAAAGAAATCTCAACAAATACAAAAGGATTGAAATTATTTCATGCATTCTATCAGACCACAGTGCAATAAAGCTCAATATGAACACCAGAATAAGCCCTACTAGCTTCAAGAACACATGGAGACTAAACAACACAATCCTGAAAAATGAATGGATCAGGGAAGAAATAAAGAGTGAAATAAAAGTATTAATGGAACTGAATAAAAAAGACAATACAACACAACAAAACCTGGGGGATACTTTAAAAGCACTCTTAAGAGGAAAATTTATAGCCCTAAGTGCCCACATCAAAAAAAAAAAAAAACCCAGAAAGGGAACAAATAAAAGATCTAACACTGCAGATCAAACACTTGAGAGACAAATGAACCCTAAATGCAACAGACAGGAAGAAATAACAAAATCAGAGCAGAAATCAATGAAATAGAAACAAAGAAAACAATACAAAGAATCAATGAATCCAAAAGCTGGTTCTATGAAAAGATTAACAAAATAGATAGACCTCTAGCCCAATTAACCAAAAGAAAGAGTGAACAACTCCAAATCAATAGTATTCATGATGAAAGGGGAAATATCACAACAGCTAAGGAAAAGATCTAGACAATCATATAAGAATACCTTTTTGTATTTGAAAATTTGAGAACCTATTAAATTTGAAAACCTAAGAGAAATGGATGAATATCTGAAATCCTAGGAACCAACAATGCTTAACCAAGAAGAGTTTGACAGTTTAAAATGTAATAAAAAAACATAAGTAAGAAAAGCCCGGGCCTAGCTGGTTTCACAGCAGAATTCTATAAAACATTTAAAGAGGTCTTACAACCATTACTACTCAAACTGTTCAGAAGGATACAAACAGAGGGAAATTTCCCAAATTCCTTCTTTGAAGCCAGCATTACTCTAATACCCAATCCAGGCAAAGATATAACAAAAATAGAAAACTATAGACCCGTCTCATTAATGAACATAGATGCAAAACTTCTTAACAAAATATTTGCATATTGCATATAGAGCCACATCAAAAAGATCATCCATCATGATCAAGTTGGATTTATACCAGAGACGCAAGGATGGTTCAACATATGCAAATCAATAAATATCATAATCACATAAATGAACTGAAAGACAAAAACCACATGATTATCTCAATTGATGCAGAAAAAGCCTTTGACAAGGTCTAGCATCTTTTCATGCTTAAAGTTCTAGAGGGAATTGGACTGAAAGGAACATTCCTCAACATGATCAAAGCCATATATATCAAACCCACTGCCAACATCATCCTAAATGGAGAAAAATTAGAAGCATTCCCCTTAAAGGCAGGAACCTGGCAAGGCTGCCTCTTACCGCCACTCCTCTTTAACATAGTGCTTGAAACACTTGCTAGAACAATAAGATAAGAGAAGGAAATTAAAGGAGTACTAATCAGAAAAGAGGAAGTTAAACTATCCTTTTTTGCAGATGATATGTTAGTTTACCTAAGGGATGCAAAACCTCCACCAGAAAACTTCTAGAAACGATTGAGTTTCAGTAAAGTGGCAGGATACAAAATTAACCTAGAAAAATCAGTAGCTTCAAATGATGAAATCACCCAAAATAGAAAAAAAGAAAAAAAAAGAAATATCAGTAGCCTTTCCTTACACCAACAGTAAACAATGGGGAAGGAGTATAAGAATACTTTCCCACTTACAACAGCCTCAGAAAAATACCTGGGAACAAGCATAACCAAAGACAACAAAGATGTCTACAACAAAAAATTTTAAACCCCTGAAGAAGATTGAAGTTGACATCAAATAATGGAAAGACACCCATGTTCATGGATTGGAAAAATTAATATAGTAAAAATGTCCATTTTATCCAAATTAATATACAGATTCAATGCAATCCCAATCAAAATCCCCATGAGTTTCTTCACAGACTTGGGAAAAAAAATCCTTAAATTCATATGGAAAAACAAAAGATCCCAAATAGTTAAGCAACACTGAGCAAAAAGTGCAATACAGGGGGAATTGCTTTACCAGACTTCAAGCTGTATTACAGAGCTATAGTCATAAAGACAGCCTGGTAGTGGCACAAAAACAGACCCATTGACCAATGGAACAAAACTGAAGATCCAAACTTGAGCACGTACAATTTCAGCCACCTCATATTTGACAAAGGGACAAAAAAGCTTAATGGAGGAAGGATAGCACCTTCAGCAAATCGTGCTGGCAAAACTGGATCACCATTTGTAGAAGAATAAAATTAAAATCTTACCACTCACCCTGTACAAAAATCAACTCCCAGTGGATCAAAGATCTCAACGTGAAATGCAAAACCCTGAAGGTGATAGAAGAAACTTTGCAGCAACCTACAAGACATAGGTGTAGGAAAAGACTTTCTAAATCAGACAGCAGTTGCACAGGAAATAAGGACAACAGCTGACATGTGAGACCTCATCAAACTCAAAAGCTTCTGTATAGCTAAAGAAACAATCAAGGAAGTGAAGAGAATACCCAGAGTGGGAGGAAACCTTCACCAGTGATACATCTGACAGAGCATTAACATCCAGAATATATAGACTACTCAACAACAACAACAACAACAACAACAACAACAAAGTAAGAAAACAAATGACCTACTCAAAAGATGGAGTAAAGAGGTGAACAGAGACTTCACCAGTGAGGAAGTAAAGATGGTTGAGAACCAACTTTAAAAGTGTTCAAAATCCTTAATAATTAAGGAAATGCAAATTAAAACCACTCTCAGATATCATCTTACTCTGATAAGACTGGCTAAGATCAAGGAAACAAAAGACACCAAATTCTGGAGAGGTTGTGGGGAAAGGGAAATGCTCATGCACTGCTGGTGGGAATGCAAACTTGTACAACTATTATGGAAAGCAGTATGCAGAACCCTTAAAAGACTCAAAATGAGCCTACCACCTGACCTAGTCATACCACTTCTGGGTATATACCCACAAGACTTATCCTACTGCAAAGATACATGCACATCTATGTTTATTGCAGCACTCTTCACCATACTAAAGAGCTGGAACCAACCCAAATGCCCCTCAACATATGAGTGGATAAAAAAGTATGGTACATCTACATAATGGCGTTCTATTCAGTGGTAAAGAAAGATGACATCATGAACTTTGAAGGTAAATGGGTGGAACTTGAAGCCATTATGCTAAGTGAAGTAACACAGTCCCAGAAAAACCAATGGCGAATGGTATCTCTCATTTGTGGATGAGAACACCAAATCCCCAGTAGAAAAGCAAGCTGAATAACATTACTGTTATATTTCTTTTTATATGAAAGCAACTGTGTTGTTATAATGTAAATCTCTTAACAAACTCTAGAATCGACCTACTACTTATGTTCAGACTCTGTAACTACTGTATATGGGTGGAAGGTACATATTCATATTTTAGAGTAATATAAAATTAAATGGAGAAAATGAGAATTCCTAAACATATTTTAGAATTAACATACAGTTTATTCTCAGAATAAACTCTCAGAAGTCATAATTTTGATACATATGTGATGGTTATATAGGCATATGTTGGAGCAATACAAAGGGGAGGGTAAAACAACAGCATAAAGACTGGGTCAAAGAACTGACTGACATAGTAAAAATCTGGCCAAGAGTGCACAGAGCTTAGATCCGGGTTTCCCAGGACCACCTGAAGCACATGTAGGAGCTGGGTGCTTTAGACAAATGGATTGTTGGATAATTCTATCTTTGGGTTGTTGGATAATTGTTTCATTGGTTTGTTGGATAATTAAATCATTGTCTTGTGTGGCTGTGTGGGCAGAGTCACCCTGCTAGCTGGTATAAAAGGTGGGCCTGTTGCCACTCTGAGACAAGTGCACAGAGCTTAGATCTGGGATTTCCCAGGACCACCTGAAGCACAGAGTACCAGGGCTCTGGCTAAGCCAAGAATACCCACCCCCCACAAACACACACCAGAAATGCTGAGGGAGTGGTTTGAGGGGCTATTTTGGAGAAACTTCCGAACAGAAAGGGAAGACTGAGTTAGACTTCCAATATATAAACAAAATTGAAAGTCTGAAGCCTAGACAAGGCAACACTCCATAAACAAGGAGAAAAAGAGGCATCTGAAGGAGGCAACCAAAGCAAGCCTTCAAAACAGTGAAGACGCATTCGTGATTCGCACCAGAATACAGGCAAAAAGGGAAACCCACATGCCAGGGGCATGAGGAAGGACAATATGAGAAATGATTGGATAATTAAGATATAAATAATGCAGGATAATTCCACACCAAGCTCTACCAACCCCGTGGATGATTCCTACAGTGGGATCCCACTGGAGGTGACCCAGGACACAGATCTTAGAGGAACAATTGCAGACTTATTCAAAGAAATCAGAGAATATAAAGAACGACTCAGAGGACTAAGGAGACAGAATGAAAAACCCAAGAAGGACCTAGAGGGAGAGAATGAAAACCTCCAGAAAGAACTAAAGGGAAAAATGACAAATTCCAGAAGGAAGTGGAAACACTGAAAAAGGAAACCAACTAGTGAAGCAAGGAGCTACAGGAAGATATTGAGAAGCTCCAAAAGGAAGTAGAAATACTAAAGAAATCACAGGATGAAATGAAAAAGGAAATAGAACATTCATCCAATCAAGAGGAAACGAATGGAAAAAACCTCAGAAGTAGAATGGAGGAAGCAGAAAAAAATCAGACCTGAGAGATAACACAGAGCAACTAAAAAGCTCGAGTAAAGATTATGAAAAATTTAAAAATACAAAAAGTAGAACAACCAGGAAATGTGGGGCAATATGAAAAGATCAAACCTCCACATCATAGGAATAGAGGAAAGAGAAGAAACCCAAGAGAATGGTATTGATCAGATCTTCAACAGAATAATAGATGAAAATTTCCCCAAACTAAAAAGGACAAACCCATACAACTATAAGAAACACAGAGAACTCCAAACCGACAAGATCAGAAAAGAAACTCCCCATGCCATATCATAGTTAAAATGCTAGACACCCAAAACAAAGACAAAATCCTGAAAGCCACAAGAGAAAAATAACAAGTTACATATAAGGAGAAACCCATCAGAACTACAACCGACTTCTCAGTGCAAACTATGAAAGCAAGAAGAACGTGGAGCAAAGCATTTCCAGTGTTGAAGGACTATAGATGCCAACCCAGGTTAATAATCCCAGCAAAAATGTCGAGTATAGTTGAAGAAGAGAGAAAAAATTTCCATGACATAAGCAAGATGATATAATACATGTCCAGAAAATCAACCCTTTAGAAAATACGTGAAGAAATTCAAAGGACAGAAGAGCAGAGCATCTATCCCCAGGAAATTAGAAAGAGAAATTACTAAAACCATAGCTCCAGGAGTAGAAACCAAGACTAAAAATGCAAATGAATAATAAGGTGAAAGGAAGCAACACACATCTTTCAATTATAACCTTAAACCTTAATGGACTAAACTCTCCAATCAAAAGACATAGACTGGGAGATTGGATTAGGAAACAAAACCCATCTATATGCTGTCTACAAGAAACCCATCTCACTCTCAAGTATAGGCACCAGGACAAACTGTCAGTCCATGAAAGGAAACAGCCAGAATTGACCAGAGACCAAGACAACAGCTCCAGAGAAAGTAGACTGTTTTGCTTCTCATCCACCTGTGCCCCTTTTCTAAGCCTAGGGAACAATCTGCAGAAGAGGGGGCGTGGTAGAATGTAAGGGTTGTGATTGGGATGAATGGTGAAACTACAACAATATAGACTGGACACTCATTTGATCAACTTGATTGAACATACAAGACCCCTTGCTGGATGGTGGAACCCATGAGCTGTGTGGGTTTGGGCACAACTGCTTGCAAGCTGGTTTTACATGAAGGATGCTTGTACTCATAAATTATCACTTATTTTTATTTTATTTTATTATTTATTTTTTATTTTTTATTTTTAAGGGATTCTACAATATAATGTCACAGTTGTTTGCAGATAACATTGATGTTACTCAGTATGTCATACAATTAGGTAATTGGTGCATTTTGCAAGTATCTATGTCCAAATTTTGAACAACCCAAGGTTCCCATAGTCCAGTTGGAGAAGCTTGTATGCACAAGCATGTTGATCAGTTAGGAGTCCAGGACATATTCCTGTAGGTCTCTGACCTTCACCCCCTTATTCTCTCTCCAGCCCTTACATCGTCTACCACTCTCCTCTTCTCAGTTGTTTCCCCTGCTTTGCGGAAAGCTGGGCACAAGTTGGGTGAGGAGAAAACAGTCTTAATTCTTTTGGAGTTGTCATTTTGGACCTTTAGTCTGTTCAGATCTGTTTTCATTTCATGGGTCGATAGCTTTTCTAGTCGCATACCCTTTTACCGTCACACACTAACAAGCACAACGCTACTGGCATGCCTACAGGCATTTAAGCAGTACCAATTATTATGTCAAGCTAAGCTGGAGCATCGACACAGTATGCTTGGATGGTATGCTAATCTGAAAACTGTGGTTTCTCTATAACGTAAGACGACAATTCTTATGCGTCTTATAACATCGCCCTAAACACTAGAGGACACAAGTCTTGTAGGCATCACTGTCAAGTCTATCCACCAAGGGAGAGCTAATAGCCCATATTAAGATTAACGAGCCGCTATACTATAATAGGACACCCTTTGGTAGCCACTGTTGCACAGTACATTCTCCAGGCTGTTGTGAGGACTGTAGCTCGATATTGCAAAGCAGAGTCATGCTTGTCTCGCAGGGCAGACCACCACTCCTTTATGCGTGTCCATTGCTTTAGTGCCCTTGGTAACACTCACTCGTGGATTCATGATTCACAGACCCGGGTTCTACTAAGCAGTGATATGTTTAACATTTCCAGTGCTCACACCAGGTCTATTTGACCAAAGGGAACTTACATGCCTTCAGTCACTTAGCATCACTCCACGCTTGATAGGCAAAAAGGCTTTATAATTCGGAGGGGGCGGATATTGGCAAAATCCAACTAAGCCAACGGATAAAATCCTAGGCAGCGAATTAATTCACTCTGCGATGTCAGATTACTTTCCCTGTAGTAAACACCTATTTTGTTAATTACACAAACAACTTATAAAAACTTAACTATTGAATTTGGCTCTAAGTAGAGAATTATCCTTTCACAGTTCCTATGCCTATATCAGTCAATTAAAAAAGTATAGTATATGCCTGTTTTATAGGAAATTACCACTGTAACAATTACTTAATTTACAGTTAGGGAAGTTTATTTACCATCATGTTTTTCTTTTTCCTATAAAGGGGAGAGGTAGGAAGGTTTCTCTGTATCTGGAAGGTAAACTTCATTAGGGCCCTTATAAACAGTTAACCCCAATATTATTCTCCAAGAGATGTCTCAGTGTCTCGTGACTCAGGCAGATCAGAGGTTACTCTTTCTTTAATGTTCAGATGGGTCAGACCGTCGTTCTGCTGGCATTTCCCAGTCCATCCTGCACAGCCATAAAGTTGTATGTTTACAGGCATTTAGATTGGTTGATCTTTACCTGTGGGAACATAAAATTCTTCTCTCCCTTTTTAGTTTCAAGATCTCAAAAATTGAAAATTTATCAATAGGATTGGAACACAGAGTTTACCATTTGTATTCCAGAAAGAAAGATAGTACCCCACCTCCCACCCCCTACACCTTTTCTCTTTTTTTTTTTCGTTCTTATTGAACATAAATAAAATATAAGATCACCCTACTAAACAGGAGCTCAAAGGCATAACTTTTCATTAAAATACCCAAATGTTTCTCATTGACTTATGCTACTTATTTTGGAAGGAAATTTAAGCTTAGTTCCTTTTAATTTCCTACAAGAAAAAGATATAAGTGGTAGAAGCTATAATGTATGTTGTAATAATTCAGAATAAAACACAATATAAGAGAGCCATTCGTTCAACCTGCTGAAAGAAATAAGCAAAATATCATACTATAAACAAAAATACCAACACTAACTACTCCATATTGAATATAAATTCAATTAGCCTCAACTGTTTGAGAAAAATATTCACTCAATAGAACGCTATCTCAACCTAATAATTTAGAATAATACTAAACAATTAGCAAATAAGCCTGTAAAATATGCATCGCAGCGATATACATTCTTGTAGTACTAATAAACAATCTTGGGCAGGCAACGTTGACAAGCACCAGTAACTAGGCTGATAATACAGATATTACCACAAGATAAAACAATTTGACTCATATATAAATGCTATATATGAGCTGGGAATACATAAAGCCCATCGACTGCTCTCTTTCTCATTGTTCCTGTATCAAGTCTAGAAACACTTAAGCTTATCCTTATATATTAGTACCTAAACAAGTAAACAGAAAAGATGACTACTAAAGTGATGTAATGTATAATTCAGAAAAATTATACTTGAGACCATACACAAATAACAATCCACATTATACAATTAAAACTTACACACAATCGATACTAAGAATTGGTATATATCACCCAGGGAATAAGTTCAAATACCGCCTCGAGTAATCTAGCCCTTTTTTGATGAGCACAAAAGACATATCTCCAATATCATCATCATAAAACCCAAATATTGCAACGCAGTTGTAGCCAAGCCACCACAGACTCCTCCAAGGCTCCACCCACTCCAGACGCGCAGGTCGCCTTCGAGGATGTTCACAACCCAAAAGAGTTGATCAATATAAAGTACAGACCCAATATATTGTAATGAAATAAAGCTATTTACAACTTCACCCCAATCATACAGTCAGACCCCGTCACACATCTACCCCCCCCTTCTCCACAGGAATTGTTCCTATAAGGGCATGTAGAAGATGAGGGCACAAGAAACCGTAAGTGCCAAATACAAGAAGCACAAGTTCTATTTGCTACTGTGAAGCGAGATGTTTCGTTTTGACTCTGAATCAGTTACTGGACGACTGTTGTCCCTTAATACAGGGCCTCAGAACAACTATTATTGCCCAAGGATTCAAAGCTTTTCACAATCACACTAACTAATGAAAGCACAAGGGATAAGATAATATGCATATATATAACATCTGCTAGTTTCAGAGACGGCTATGGTAGCGTATACTGTGGATATATAGACACAAAAACAAAAAAACAATAAAGTTGAGCCAGATTTGTAATCTGCATGATGTTTATCATCCCTGGACATACATATATAATTCGCATGAAGAACTATGTGAATAACAATTGGAAAAACCACATATTATCTCCAATTTGATGCAGAAAAGCCTCCCTCCACCAAGGTCTCAGCATTTTTCACGCTCTACACTTCTCTAGACCGGCGATTGGACCCAAACGCACACCCTTCCCTCAACAGTGATTCCCACACCCCAGCCATATATACTCCCACAACCCCATGCCAACCATCATCCTAAATGCCCCGCAGACCCCGCAAACACCCTTTAGCACAGCCCATTCCTTAAAGGCAGGAACCTGGCAAGGCTGCCTCTTACCGCCACTCCTCTTTAACATAGTGCTGGAAACTCTAGACAATAGATAAAGAAGGAAATTAAAGGAGTACTAATCAGAACAGAGGGACCAGCTTAACCCTATCCTTTCTCTTGCCAGCCACCCTGACTTCTAGTTTACCTAAGAGATGTCAAAACCTCCACCTGAAAACTCCTAGAACTGATTGATTTCAGCCCTCCCTCCACCACACGCTTGCGCCAGCCGCATTACACACCACCATTCACCTAACCCCCCCCCCACCCACCCACACCCCCACAAAAACATCCCCCCAGTCCTCCACCCGGTAAGCTCCCAATGATGAAATCACCCACCACAAACACAAGAAAAACACGGAAAAAAAAAGAAATATCAGTAACCCCTACCACCCACTAACACCCACACAAACACAAGCCAACCACGACCACCAACTCGCCACACACACCCAGCAAAAACCACGCAACGACATACCCTCCCACTACAACCACACCCTACAAAACACCCCCCCACCCATCCGCGCCCCACGCCACGCCAGCCCCCAACCCCAGCCCCCCCCCACCCACAGGCGCGCAACCCCAACCCCAACCCAAGCACGCCAACACACCCAGCCAACCACACAAACACAGCCCCACTCACACAACCCAAAAACAAACCTAGCAACACCAAATGGAATGACATCAAACACCAACTAGCACCAAACAACCCAGCATCGCCCCCCACCTCACACAACCAACCCCCCCCCCCAACCTCATCCCCCCCCCACCCAACCACCCCACTATCCAATATAATCACCACACCAAGCCATCCCACATACCACCCCATGAGCTCTTCACAAGACGAAACAAACAAATCCCTAAACCCATATCGAAATAACCACCCACAACAACCCACATATAAGGCCAACAGACTTTACTGTGTCGTATAAATCTCCTAATCACTAGAGGGCGTAAGTTTTTGGCAACATCCATGAGTTATTACACCAAGGAGAGAGCTAAATCCTTCCAAGTAAAAATTTAAAGAAAGGTATATACAGGACCCATATAGGCTGCCCAGAGCTGCTGGCACAGTTTCTCCGAGGAGGATGAGTTAGTAAGCTGATTGTTGGTAGGAGGAAGTCCTGCTGACTTGCAAACTCAAGCGAGAGAACCCAACATATTAGCATTAATTCGTCTAATCAGTGGCTTATGGAATAAACACTCTCTGGTATCATCCGAGAGGACCCAACACTCGCGACAAACACCCCCTAATACTCCTGTAAGTTGGCGCATCCTTGACTACACCAATCAACCTCGCCATGGTTACCATCAGGCCCAATTCACAAGAACATGGCAGGCCTTAACCACCTCGTATATCTTGCAGACTATCCCAGATTCACATCCGGGAATAAAGCGCCTTTACCTTTTCGCGCGGGGGGCTTAGGGTCCCCTGAAGCGGCTAACCATCTCCTAATTCCGACACACAGCACCTAGAACTCCACCATGCTGGCTATCAGTGGCTCTCTGCATGTATCAATATAAATTTGTTATATGCGACAACACTTAAAGAAGACAATAAATATTAATATTTGTTTCTGAATAGACCAATAATTAACCTGTATTATCACAAGTCCTCCTTATCGTATATTAGTCAATTTAACCAGAAAAGCAAGGTCCGTTTACCAGTTTATCATAGAGAAGATGTACTTCAATAACATTCAGCTTCACTAATTACACTAGACGAGATGCACTCATTTTACCACCATATTATTTCTATTGTTCTAATGACAAATAAGAGAAGTAAGGAACACGGCTCTTCCATATTGAAACTTGATGCTGCACACCTAGTAACCGTAAAGCCCTCTCCATTTAGGACTCACCTGTAAACAGATTGAAATCCCCTAACACCCTACAAATAAGGGTCCTCAGAACGCATGTTTAGATTAGCTCCTGATAGACGTCTCGACCGGCTTTCTCCCTTTTAGTGTTAAGATGGGTGAACTTCTCTGCGGGTATTTCTCTGGTACAACCTACACGACAGAAGCTGTATCCTTTCTGCCAGCCTTTGATTATGGTGACGCTTTGACCTGTGAGAACATATAAAATCTTTTCCCATGTTAGTGTTAAGCATTAACATTGAAAGTTTTTGACAAAGGTTTAATAGTTACTGTATCTCCCACCTTTTTATTTCATTTTATTTTATTATTTGACCATGAGTCCAAAATGGTAGTTGCTAGTACACTACTCATAGGCAGGGAATCAGGTGTAAATTCATCAATTGTCCATTTTTTGGGTGATGGTATGTTGTAATGTTGGAGAAGCAAACTTAATTCCTTAAGTTCAAAATGACCTTACAGGTAAAAGGGGATGTATGACAAGATGATAACTAGCATAACACAAAAATTATAGGAAAAGAACTTTGTATATGTTTAATCCCAAGTTATGTATATTAAATTTAGCAATTTTTTTTTTAACCTTATGTATTTTAAATTAAATATAATGTAATAGAATATAGACTCATGTCCCTCGCACGCTCCTCCTCCGCCTTGTGGCCTACCATTTGTTCAGTCCCAGTTTTTCATAGCAATATTCCTGTTGTTGTTCTTTTAAAATGCATCCCTCTCACAAGAAATATTATAACTGGTTGATTGATGTTAGGATCCACATATGAGAGGATACCATCATTGTTTGTGTTTTCTGTTGATTGTGTAAATACTTCACTTACATATAATATCCTCCAGCTCCATCCATTAACCTGCAAAATTTCCAGATGATCAATCTTTCTTGTATATGCTGACATAAGAAACTCCATGTGTACCATGCACCAACATTTTTCCTCTATCACACTCGTCAGTTGAGGGGCATTTGGGTTGATTTCCCAGCTTTTTGCTATTGTGAAGCGAGCTGCAAATAAACATAGAGCGGCTGCATTGTTTTCGTGCAGATAAGATGCAGTCCTTGTGGGTATATAGCCATAAGATGGTATGACTGGCGTTCAAATTGCAAGCTCATTTTGAGTCTTCCAAGGTTCTCCACACTGCTTTCCAAGTGGCTGTACAAGTTTACATTCCCACGCAATGAATGAGTGTATCCGTCCCAAACTCCCAGCAACTTGGCTAATCCATTTGGTTTTCTTGATTATTGGCCAATCTTATCAGCAAGTGAGGTTAGACTATTCTTAGGAGTAGTCTTAATTTGCATTTCCCTAATGATCTAGCTACGTGAACAGTTTTTTAAGAGTGGTTTCTCAGCCAATCCATGTTTCATCTTCCTGAAGTCCCACGCATTCAGCTCTATTGCTCCATCTTTTGATTGATTCATTGTTTTCTTTTTTTCTTTTTTATTGGAAGTAGTTGGTTACCTGGAAATAATCTTGTCAGATGTTCTGCAGTAAAGGTGGTTCTTACCACTGCAGTGGGTTTTTCACCTTCACTTCTTTATTGTTCTTTTGATGACAAAGCTTTTGAGTAAGAAGGCCCATTTGTCAACTTGCAATCATTATTTCTTGTGCAAGCTTCTGTCTGATTTAGGAAGTCTCTTTCTCCCTTAATGTCCTTATCTTGATTCTCTGCAGTTTTTTTGTTCATTTCCCTCCAGAGTTCTGGGTTTCATGTTAGGTCTTTAATCCATTCTAGGCATTGATACTTTTGTGTCTGCAATGCGGAGTAGGTAGGCGGTGTTAATTTCATTCGATCTACCCAGTGGTTCTCATGTTTGTGCGACAATCCACCAACTGTAAAGAAGAGCTTATTGGCCGCCTATCAAAAGACATGTGCTGAAGTGTAGGTTAGGTTTGGGAAGAGCTCCTTTATCAATAATGTCTGAAGTTGTACAGGTCATTGACCGAATGGTCAGGTGGATCTTACGGGTTTAACATTGGCTCCTGGCTTTTGTGCCAGTACAAGCTGTTTTTATGGACTGATAGCCCTGTGAGATTATAGCTTTAAATCGGATATAGAGAAATTCCCCCTGTATGCTACATTATTCGCTCTAGATGCTCTAGCTAATTCAGGGTCTTTTGTTTTTCTAAATGAAATTGAGGATTTTTTCCCCAAACCTTGTGAAGAGCTCTGGGGATTTTGATTGGGAATCTGCATTAATGAATCTGATATACGAGTTTAGTAGAATGGACATTTTTCTTATTAATTTTTACCCAGCTCATGAGCATGGGAGTGTTGGTCCATCTTCTTCTGATTGTCTTCGTCAATTTCTCTTCTTCAGAAGGTTTAAAATTTGTGGTGTAGAGATCCTTTGGTGTCTTTGGTTAGGTTTGTTCCCTAGGTATTTTATTGTTTTTGAGGCATTTTAACTGGGAAGGTGCTCCTGGTTCCTCTTCAGTTGCTTATTGTTCGGTGTAAAGAAAGCTATCATTTTCTAGATCTATTTTTGTATTCCTGCCACTTTACTGAAGTTCTTAATCGTTTCTAGGAGTTTTCCTGGTGGATTCTTAGCATCCCTTAAGTGAACAATCAATCATCAGCAAAAAAGGGATGCCTGACTTCCTCTTTTCTGATTAGAATCCTTTAATTTCCTTTCTCTGCCTTATTGCCTAGCAAGGTTCAAACACTATATTAAGAGGAGTGGTGATCAGGGGGCATCCTTGTCAGAGTCCTACTACCTTAAAGGGAATGCTTGCTGCATTTCCCCATTTAGGATTATGTTGGCTGTGGGTTTCCTAAGTATGCTTTGTTATGTTAGGTGATGATCCTCCAGTCCATTCACTCTACTCCATGAGGGATGTTTCTTTTGTCAAAGGCTTTCCGGCATCAATGAGATGATGGTAGTGGTGTTTCTTGTTCAGTCCATTTATTGCTTATGATATATATTGATTTTGTATGTGAACAATCCCTGCAGTTCTTCTATGGTATGAATACCAACTCTCAGGCCAGATGGTATGATCTTGCTTGATGTGTGGTCTGTATGCCCGTTAAGCCAGAGTATCCTTGGTTAGAATTTTTGCATCTGTGTTCATTAGGGAGATGGGTCTATAGTTCCTTTTTGGTGTTGTATCTTTTGCTCTGGTGTATGGTATTAGTGTGTGATGCTGGGCTTCATAGAAGGAATTCAGGGAGAACGCCCTCCAATTGTATCCTTCTAAACAACTTGAGTAGTAATGGGGGTAAGTCTTTTTGAAATATTTAAGAATTCCGCTGTTGAACCACCTGGGCCTTGGCATTTTTGAGTGGGAGGCATACTTATTAATCTTCAATTTTGCTTTCCTCTATTATTGTTCTTTTATTTTAGGCTGTTGATCTCTTTCTGGTTGAGCATCGCCTTGGTGATTCCCAGGATTTCAGATATCATCCATTTCTTCTAGGTTTTCCAAACTTAGTAAAGTATAAATTTTTGACAGTGATTCTCCCGTATGTTTGACTCGGATCTTTTTTTGTTTGTTGTGATATTTCCTTTTCATTATGGATTGTATAGATTTGGACTTGTTCCTTCATTCTTTTGGTTAACTGGTAAGGTCTTGTCTTATTTTGTATCTATTCTCTCGAAGAACCAACTTTGGGATACATTGATTTTCGTATATTTTCATTTGTTTCTATTCATTGATCTCTTGCTCCTGATTTTTTGTTATTTCTTACCTCCTCTGCTGACCGTTTAGGGCTTCATTCCTGTTGTTTCTCAAATACTTTTTTAGTTGCAAGGACGATCTTCGTAAAAGAACGCAGACAACAAAAAAAACAAAACAAAACACGTGTCTAGATCATTCACTTGTGCTCTTTCTGTTTTTTTAATGAGCGCACTATAGAGCATAAACTTACACCATCTAAGGACTGGCTTTATAAAAATGCAACATAGATTTTGCTGTTGGCTGTTAAATATCATTGTCATTCAGAACCAGGAACCTGCTTTATTCTTTTTTATTCTTCCTTAACCCTTCATTAAATTCAGAAGAGTGATGTGTTGTTTAGTCTCCCATGTGTTCTTGTAGGTTTAGGGTTTATCCTGGTGTTGACAATGAGCTTTATCGCACTCGTTGGAGGATCTGATAGAATGCATGAGGATATTTCAATCATTATATATTTGTTGAGGTTTTTTTTTTTTTTTTCTTTGTCCCAGGATGTTTTCTGTTTTGGAGAATGTTCCAGGAGATGCTAAGTAGAAAGTGTCTTCTCTTGAGTTTGGGTAGAATATTCTATAAATGTCATGTGAGCGGTCATTATTGTGTATTGTAGTGTATTTAGTTCAGGATGTGATATTGTGTGTTTTAGTCCATTTTGTGCTTTGATGTGTATATTTTAGTTCAGATGTTCTCTCTAGTTTATCTATGTTTCCTGTTGATCTGTCCTGGACTTTAAATAGGGTATTGAAAGTCCCCTACCCAATTTAAGTGTGGCTACGGACGTTATCGTGCCCCTTGGAGGAATCTGAAGTACATTGTCTTTATAGCAGTTGTTGGCAGCACTTGGACTGTTTTTTGATTATATATTTCCACTAGATTCGATAGAGAATCTATCTCATCAATTTGTTCTTTAATAAAGATGTTTAATGGCCCTCGGTCTCTTTTGATTTCTTTATGCTGCTTGAAGTCTATTTTGTAACTTGATAATTCAGGATAGCACACACCCGCTTTCCTCTTATAAGGTATCATTTGCTTAGGGAGAATACTTCTTCCATACCCTCACCCTTAAGCCTTGTAGCCATGTCCTTTGGAAATAGATAGGATATATCTTGTAAGACAGCAATAATAGAATGGGTTTTAGTTTCCATAAATCCATATCTCCCAGTCATTGCCTGTGATTCTGAGGAGTATTACGACAGCCACAGAGAGTTTATCTAATTTTAGGTCTAATAATTGAAAAACGATGAGGTGATATGCATTACCCTTTCACCTTATTATCACTGTTGGATCCTAGTCTCTGATTCTTGACTCTGATGTTATGTTTGTTATTAGTTTTCTTTCCTATGCTGGTTGAGGATGCATTGCTCCTGCTCTTCTAGCTTTTGAATATGCCCTCAAAGTATTTTGATGGAACAGTGGATTTTCCAGACATGTATTCCATCAACTTGGTTATGTCATGGAAGATTTTTCTCTCTCCTCTTTTTTTACAGTATTTTTCTCCTAATGTGTTGACATTTTTTGCTGATATAGTCATCATATCTGTTGGAATCCATGTCAAATGAGAATTTTGCTGCATGATTCTTTATAGCTTTGCATGGGATTTGAGGCAAGAAGTACTAGTATGATAATTACTTATGGGTTTCCCACTTGTATAATAGACTTGTTTATTCTTTGTGTGCCCTCAAACTTTCTTTGCTTGTTTTGGGATATCTAGCATTTTAACTATAGGATATGGCGTAGGAGTGCTTCTTTTCTGACTGTCTATTTGGGGTCCCTAATGTGCTACCCTTCTCTGTCATTGAATGGTTTTGTCTGTTTTTAGTTATGGGGGAATTTTCCATCTTATTTATGCGATTGCACAAAGATCTTGCAATACTATCTCTTAATTCTTGAATTCCTACTCGCTCTAAATTCACACTATGATCGTGCCGAGGTTTGATCTTTCCAGCATAGTGATCTCATTCCTGTTGTTCCACCTTTTGTGACTATTCTCAATCTTTTCATAATCTCAATATTTTGAGACTTTAATTAATTGCTCTGTGTTTCTTACCGAATCTGAATATTTCTTTTTTGCTTCCTCCATTTCCTACTTCTGGATCTCTTTTCCTTCCTTTCTTCATTGATTGGACTGAGTGTTCTAATTCCTTACGTTCGTTTCAATCTGGTGTTTCTTCAGTATTTCCACTTTCCTTTTTGTGCTATCTTCAATGCTCTTCATTTAGGTGCATTCTCAGTTCTCTTCTGGTCGCTCCTTACATTCATTGCTTGCTTCCTTCTTTCGTTTCACTGTGTATATCCTTTTTCGGAGTTTCGATTTTTTTTTCTCCCTCTAGTTCTTTCTGGAGTTTGTCATTCTGTTCCTTATTTCTTTCCAATATTTCATTGTATCCCCTCTAGGTCCTTTTTGAGTTTTATTTCTCTCTTTTAGTTCCTCCGACTTCTCTATATTTACTTTTATTTCTTTACTTTCTCGCCATAGGTCCTGCAATTATCCTCTAAGCTATCGTTCCTTGGTCTCCTCCAAGGGGATCCCATTGTAGCATATCTCCTCAGTTTGTTAGAGGCCTGGTGTGGATAACCTGTCCTTTCCCATGCTGCTCCCATTCTACTGTATCCTGGCATGTCGGGTTTCCACTTTCTGTGGTTAACTCACAAATGACTATTCACTATATCTAGCGGAGATGGTTGGGCGTTGCTGCCTCGTCCCACGGATTTTTTTCCCCCTTCTTCCTCTTCTTTCTCTTATGGAGAACTGACTCTTCTAGGTTTCAAGTTTTCACTTTTGTCTATCCATATTGGATGTGGTGCACAGCCCTAAGTCAGTCTTTCTCCTTTCTGTTCTGACAGGTTCTCCAACACAGGAACGTTCCACCTTAGCCATATCTCACCAATTCCACCGTTGCGCCGCCACGCGGTGGGCAGAGGCCCGCGGGGGGTTGCGTGCCTACCTCTGAGACGGGGACTCCTGAAAGAGGGCTCAGGGTCGAGACCCTCTTCCAGCCTCCCATGTGGCAGACCACCCCAGCTGTGCCTGCCCTGCCCGCGTGAGTTATGGTGTCTTGCCTGCGACTCAGGAGCCCGCCCACAAGGCCACCCGCCGGGACCAGAGTAGAAGTAAACGTGACCCTCAGTTCACTCTGCAAGGACAAAGCATGGTCCCTCCAAGACGGGGACCCCCTGAAAGAGGGCTCAGAGTCAAGACCCTCTTCCAGCCACCCCCGTGCCAGACCACCCCCACACGGTCAGCTCTTAACACAGATCACATGGGATAGTGGAACGAAAAAGTATCAAAATATAATTCATGGGAGTCTTGTAATATTCTGTTGTAAACCTAAGTCTCAAAACTTCAATTGTTCATAAGCAATCCAGTGTTCAATAATTGAGAATCTTGCCTACATGTTGGGCTAGTGGACAAAGTAAAACAACAGGAGCATAAGGACAGGAAGCATTAAACTTAGGAGTCAAGGGGAAGGTGAATATTTGAGAATGGGCTTCTAAGCATCTGAGGTGATTTTGAGAACTTTCTGTTCCTCAGTAGATTGAAAAACAACATTTCCTAAAATTGACATTAAATCATCTACTTTTTTTTCTGGAAACATTGATGCTTTGTTCTTATCTGTAGCAATAGAATAGGGAAGGAATACCCCAGGGGCAATTTACTTTAATATAAAATAAAGGAAGTGATTTTCTGCCATCCTAGAGACTAGAAGGGCCTTGTATGTTGGAGATATTATTTCAGCTTTCTCTCAGTGTGTTGCAATAAAAAATGACTTTGATATTATGAAAGTAAGAGGGCAAAAATAATTTTTCTTTTACACACACACACACTCTTTTTCCCCCTTGTTCTGATAATGGCCAAGATTCTGCTTTTCTTTTCCTTCTGATGATGAATAAATTAGGTGTATTTGGTATAATAGTCACTTTTCTGTTGCTCTGATAAAACCATCATGACCAAGGATTGATGGTTCCAGGGAATAAAAGTCCATTGTGGTAGGGAGGCATGGTGGCAGGAGCTGGAGGAGAACACCAAGTTTCACATCTTCAACTGGGCACAGGGAGCAGAGAGAGCAACTGGAGACTGGCAAGGTTTTTTTTAACTCTCTAAGCTGCTCCCCAGTCACATACTTCTTCCAGCATGGCCACACTTTCTAAGACCTCCCAAAACAATGCTACCAACTGGGGACAAATGTATGAAGACTTGAAGTCTATGGGGTTCATTCACATTGAAACCACCAGCCAGCACTCTCAGGTAAAGAGGGATTTTATTAAATCTTTAGGATGCATACATTCTCTGTTCTAGCTTGAGACCATTGTTATAATCACATATTTATATGATTTTATATAATTCTGGAAGGCAGCCTTGGGTCCTGGGTAAGCTTGAATATGTCTCCATCACTCAACTATATCCTTAATCAAGGTTTAGTAATTCTCACATGTATACAAAAATGTGCAAGCACCCATTGGAAATGTTCCATGTGGAAGGTATTTTACCACATAAGTAAAGAAATCATAAATATCTTTTGTATTTCATTTTAAGCATTTAACTACAAAAATATATTAACAATAAAGCAGGGAATATGTGAAAGACACTAACATGCATTATTGTTTGGTTTCCACTGAGACAGGCTCCCTGAGTTATGGATTGGTGAGTCTTAATGTGTAGTCAAAGGAAACAAAAGGCCTGACAGGGAAATTGAAGGAGCCAGCAGGGTAGCTGAATATAAGGGCATTCTTGGCTGCATTCAGGAAACGTACACTTCCATCATCACAATCAAGGAACACTCCAATCTGGCCCACTGGAATCTCTGCATAGTGAAGACATGTTGGGCAGGTGGTCAGCAGGCTGCAATGGCCACCCTCCTTCACAAATACAAGGAGAAACATATCCTCTAATTCACTCAGTGGGCCACATTTCCTTTCCCGAGAATCTTTGCATACCCCTACAGCCCAGTCCCTGGAGTCATTTACACACAGCTCCCAGTAATATTTCCCAGAGGTGAAGCTCTGGGATCCCCAAGAAACAAAATAGTAGGTTTCATCAGAATTCACAGCTGTATCCTGGGCTTGTTGTCTAAAGGTGAATCTTCTCACATCAGCAAATAAAGTCATCTGGTAATGGATCATGAGTATTTTTTCAAAGAAAACCCCCACTGTAGAGAGAAAACATTTCAATTAAAATAAGTTTTTACATTTCTTAGATGAGAGATACACCTAGAGAGACACCGAGTAATGGGATAAATCTGGAAAGAGTAGCTTAACTTGGGGATTTCTAGAAGAAACCATCTTCCAGTTAAATGAAAAACCTTTTGAAACTTTGAAACTTTGTAGTTAAAGAGGAGCTTCAGCCTAGTTCTGCCTGGTGACTTTTAATTACACCTGACAAGCTGGAGATGTGCATTGCAACCAAATCCAGACCATTGCCTGGCTTCATGGCTCTCTTCACATACAGTTATACCCACCATGTTCATTCCCCACTGCTATCATGATTTATATTTAACCAAGGATATTGGTAATTAAGGAGATAGAGCTACATGTGCATTTGTAGAGTGGCTCCTTAGTAGTTGACTGCTGTTAACTCCAGGCTTCCCTGATAACTACTATTTATGTGTGAGGTTACCATTCAATTTAGTTCTACTAGAGAAATGGAGGCCAGACACTGCCTCATCTATCAACTTGTTTTACTCTTAATGTTAAAAATGTATTTTTGAAGCCGGATGTGGTGGCTCATGCCTTTAATCCTAGCGTTTGGGAGGCAGAGGCAGGCGGATCTCTTTGAGTTCAAGGCCTGCCTGGTCTACATAGTGAGCTCCAGGCCAGCTGAGACTACAGGGAGACCCTGTCTCAAAAAGACCCCCCCCCAAAAGATATATTTTTGCACATTTTCTATTTCATGCTTATGCTTATTTGGGGTTTTAAAAGAGAAGGTACTCTTGTAGAGTAATGTCTGGCACGGAACTCCATACCCTTTTAGAATCTCCACAATCTCCACACCCTTTTAGAAGATCCTCTTCCTCTTCCTTCCCAGTTTTGGGGTTACAGATGGGCAGTATTGTACCTTACATCTTTCTCTTTTTTAAGCATTGTATCCCCTGGAACTAGAGTTATGACTGGTTGTGACCTGCCATGTGGGTGATGGAATCAAACCCAGGTTAGCTGCAATTGCAGCTCTTGTACTTAACCACTTCAGTCCTACCAGATGCATTTTTAATCCATCAAATGTAATGCACTTCTGGAGGTGAATGCACTTTCTCAAGAAAGGGTTTCCCTCAAGCCCCATCTGGCCATGATCTCACAGGTATCCATCTGCCTCTGCCTCATAATTATTGGTATTAAATTTGTGCCACCACATTCATCTCAGATGTAACACACTTTACAAATTCATTTGCTAATATGTTTAAGAGAAAAGAACTTCATTACTGGGCTTTTGAATTGAAATGACCATGTCATGAAATAATTTATAATTCTGTATATCTCATTGTACAATGTATATATTGTAGACAGAATCATGTTATCAGTGCTCTATATGTTTTCCTTTATCACAATGACCATATTAATAAATATTAACATAAATATGGATTTCTCTGACACATGCTTCTATGAACTTAAAGATTAATGGATGAGAAAGTTAACACATTATTCATTATTCAAGGGTATTGTCTGTTGATTCAGGAATGTTAACACTCACCTTGGTATTGGTTGCATCTGCTGATCAGTCCAGGGATGGGATGGGAACTAAGTACTGGTTTCACCAGTTGGGGCATGCACAGCTCCATGGACTCACTCCTGCAACATGGAAGAAGTAATTGATCCACATGGTACCAAAGATGTCATTACAGTGCTCAGTGGAAAAATAAATTTCTCAGAGGTTGGCAAGACGATTTAGTTAGTATCATCATGTGACATACAACCCTGTAACCTAAGTTCAGTTCTGAACCCCATAGTGTAAGGAGAAAAGTTACTACCCAAATTGTTCCTGACCTCTACACAAGTACCATGACACATGTGTGCCTGAATTCACACACACACACTCCCTAAATTGTGATGATTATTCTATATTCACACATAATAATGAAATAACCACCACAATTTCTCAAAAAGGAAATAATTAATCTGCTGAACAGATTTCATGTATCAGGAAATGTTTTCCTGACATCTAAGGAACCTCCATGATCATGTGGCAGGAAACTTCCCTCCACATGGTCCTTTGACTCATTCTCATACCTGCTCCTCACATTTCTCAGTGCTCTCTGCCTCTTTCATCTACTACCTGAGGAAAACATAGCCCCTGCTTCTGGCTCAATGTTTGTAATTTAAAACTAAAATTTTTGGCATTTTTGGCATAAGCCCCTGAAACAGTTTTCAGTCATTTTCTGGGGGAAGTGGAATAGCATTCATTAAAACATTAAGACTTTCTAGGCATGGCAGATCAGGCCTTTTGCCCCAGTGCTTGGGAGGCTGAGGTGGATGGATCTGTGAGAGTGCGAGGCCAGCCAATAAGTCCATGTCTCCAAAAATACCCCAATGCATGTAGGCACAAATAACTGAGTATTGTTTATGTAGTATAACTTCAATTTGCTACACCAGCTTGGTCTGTTTCCCATTTCTCATGGTAGATAAGCTTGCAATTATCACTAAACTTACCTCCTCAATATCTCTCCCAAGTCCTGAAAAAAAAAGAAAAATTTATTTTGAAATGTCATCCTATGTAGGTTTAAAATTTGAATATCAATCACATCACACAACTCATCCTGTAAAATCATTTTATCTCTCCAAATTAGCCATCCAACCATGTTGACAAAATCTGAATTCTTGATAAAAGCTGAATCCTGAGAGTCACAGTTTGAGAAGGACATGGGTATGATAGTGCATGGATTCAAACTATGACTGTCCGCAAAGTGGTCTTCCCCTGGGCTTGTCCATAAGGGCCATGATGACCTGTTTATGCTTTAGCCAAGCACTGTTCCTCATGGCAGTAATTCCAGCTTTTGAAGAGCTGAGACGGGAGGATTACTGTGATTTGGAGCCCATAGTATACCACAGTATGAGACATATAAAAACTCAACCTCATATATGTCTCACATACGTGTCTATGCTAAAGTAACCTACCATAACTATTAGTTCTGCTTAAATACCTATATATCTAATTGCTTGTGCTTCATTAGTAGGATCGAAAGGTTATTCCTGGACAAACTGTCAGCCCATGAAAGGAAACAGCCAGAATTGACCAGAGTCCAAGTCAACAGCTCCAGAGAAAGTGGACTGTTTAACTTCTCATCCACCTGTGCCCCTTTTCTAAGCCTAGGGAACAATCTGCAGAAGAGGGGGCGTGGTAGAATGTAAAGGCTGCTACTGGGGTGAATGGTGAAACTACAGCAATGTAGTCTGGACACTCATTTGATCAACTTGATTGAACAAACAACCTGCCACCCCCCACTGGATGGTTGGGCTGTAGGGGTTTGGACACAACAGCCTGCAAATTGGTTTTGTACGAAGGATGCCTGTACTCATGGATTATCACTTATAGCTAAAAAATGAAACAAAAAAACTGAGAGAAAGATGCAGGACAGTTATGGCAGAATGCATGATCTGGGATGGGGTTGGGGTGGGGGGGAAGGGAAAGGGAAATAAGCCTGAACTGAATTGGAAAATAATGTATGAAATGCACAAAGCATCAATAAAAATTAAATAAAAAAAAGAAAAAGAAAAATTTTAAATGCTGACAATAATAGGTGATCTCTTAAGATATGTTTACATCTGCCAATAAATTAATTATTAAAAACTTAAAAAAAACTCAACCTCAAACATTGGCCAAAATCAAACAAACAAACAAAAACCCCAAAACTAACTCAACCTCCCAAAAATCATTAAAAATTGGTTCCAAGCCAAAAACGGAATTAAATAAAGCTTTCCCTAAATTTCTTCATAATATCAAAAATCCAAAAATGGAATTCTTGTGAATAAGCAACACTTAATTTTTGGCTATTATAGAGAAAAATTCCAATATGAAAAATAAAGAAATAGGTGCAGAATTCCCCTAAGCTCCATAAAACTTCATCTTTATGGATAGGATGGAATTTCCTATCTTTGGTAGGTATCAAGTCACACAGCCACAGTTGTGCTCCCCAGTTGAGAGTCATTTCATGCACCTCTCCAGGCTCACCTGCAGCAGCTCCACATATGTTCCACGGTACAGCGCCACCAGTTCCTGATATATGTCTCCTAGTTGATTCCTCTTTTGGACCATCATGGCTTCACTTTTCTTGAGATTCTCTAAAATGCTTTGGCCTTCACGTACCAGACTCTCTACATGTTGCTTTTCTTCCTCCCAGAGGACTGGCTGCATTTTCTGACACTCAGTTCTGATCATGTTTTCCCAAACAGACACATAGCCCTGCAGCAACATGACCATGTCAGATCACATGGGAGAATATTTTCTTCTCCATTGTAAATTCATTTGTTTAACTGGTACTTCCTATCAGTATTACATGGACTCTAAATTCATGGTCCCTGTTTATAGACGATTTCTCCTTTCATTTCATTTGCTTCCTGTTTATTAACCTTACAAATAACTAAAGGAAACCTTTTCTCTAATGTCTTTCACTTATTTCATGAGTCTCTGAATTATCTGCATAAAACCTTTTGATTGCTAACTTATCTGTTCACATAAATATGTAACCTTTTATGCAAGGAATGTGACTCTGTGGTGTAGTCATAAATGATAGTATACACTGTTCTAAGCTGTCACCAAATCAGCCATTAGTTTCCAATTTCTGCACCATGCATTCTGGCCATGCACTCTGCCTAGAAAGTTGGATTTTACATTCAGAATTAGAGGACATCAGAGATAATTTTCTGTTACAGTATCCTATGCATGTCGTGAATGCAAAATATTAGGAAATGAAGTGACCAGTCCAGGTAAGGAGAAGTCTGAAATGAAATGGGAGAAGGGGTCTGAATTTGATCAAAATACAGTGTGTGTTATTATCAAAGAATCAATGAAACTTTTAAATCATTATTCTTTCTTCTCTAAGTATAGAAATATAAAATTCTGCTGGGCATGGTGGCACACGCCTATAGTCCCAGCACTCTGAAGGCAGAGAGGCTGGCTCTCCTCTGTGAGTTCAAGGACAGCCTGGGGTACATAGTAAGTTCCAGGACTGCTGGGGCTACAGGGAGGCCCCATCTCAAAAAGACCAAAAAAAAAAAAAAAAAGGAAATATAAAATTCTAACACAACTCATGAAAAACATTGTTGATTTTGCTATAAAACAATTCTTTATGTGTTTGTGCTTTGATGTAATCATGAAGAAATGAATCTCCCACTCCAAATGTATAAAAATAAATGCAAGAGTTACTGAATCAAGGCTGTTTAACATCTGAAAATTATACTATACTTTACCTTCTTCTAGCACCATGCAGCTTTATACATCTATTTGTCTCGACATTTAATAAATGTGGTTTTATTCTAAAACCTGGTGATTCAAATTTTATGCATACTAAACTATTAAAACATTAATAAATAATTTTCAAAACATTTGTCTAAGGAGATTCTAAGCATCAGAACCATCTTACCATGAATGAGATGACTATTCTGTTCACTTCATTTAGATTCCTTTGATTTTCTTGAATCTTTTCACATAAAAATGTCAATTGCTTCACAACATTGTCCTGTAAAGAACAATAAATAAACACCAGTGAAACAAATAGAATCAGGTAACAGACTCATATTGACAGGCAGAATCATGAATCATGGGGACATTAGTTCAAATTATTTTATGGGGAGGGGAAAAATGATGTTTCAAAGTATAGAACTACAAAATTTGACATAATTTCTGTTCAGGGAAAATGATTAATTAGCATGGATAATTTTCAAATGGTGAGGTAACTATATCTGATATTGGAGGATCAGATGTTTCTCCACCCTCCCCTGCTAACTGTAGTACTCATTTCCCAATTTCTTTTCCAGGGTTAATTAAATAAAAATCCTCTTTGGGTACCTATTTCACTTTCCAGTGACTTGAATTATACTGTATAATTAAAATAGGAATTAACATTAAACTTATTAGTCTCCCTAGGGATGTCACATCCTTGAAACCAAGGATGCTTCATAGTACATTCAGAAATATTTCCCTAGCTTTTGAAAAGGTGTCTAGCACTCAGAAAGAAAGAAAATCATCACGGTAAGTATCTTTCCTGTCATCTCTAAGTCCCCCATCCTCTAGCACTCACCGGCTCTCAGTGGCATCACTTACCCTCTGCTCCTCAACAGCTGCTTCAGTAGCACAGTGACTGTGACCTTCATGCTCCTCAGAGTTGGAGCAGAGCTGACAGAGCAGGATCCTGTCCTCTCTGCAAAAGATCTTCTTTGTCTCCTTGTGGGTGGCACACAGGTTCTCTTCAGAGCTCAGGCACTTCCTGAGGTTGGCTTGGCTGGCAATGCACACCAGGTTCTTCAGACGAATGTTGGTTCTGAGGTTTTTCTGCTGGTATGGTTCCCTACACACAGGGCAAAGGACAGGAGGGCGGGTGTCCTCACAGGAAAGTAGGAGACAGGGCCGACAGAAGTTGTGTCCACAGCGTATGGTGACGGGGTCTATGAAGCTCTTCAGGCAGATTAAGCAGCTGAGTTCTTTCTGGAACACTTGGGAGATGTCCGACTCCATTTTTTCTAATTTAAGAAAAACAGAATTGTTTATTTTTCTACTCTAAGAGATAAAAGAGAAATAAAATTTGATTTAAGTTGTTATTCACTCTGCTTAGGGCAAAATAGGCTTCAATTATTGTTACTTAGGAGACACTAAGGAGAGTGCAAATGATAAATCTAACATGAATCCTCAGTTTAATTCCTAAATACAAACAATACAAGAGGACCAGATGGGAGTGGAACAATTTTGGCTACACAGGGAAACATTATTTTAGAAGAAAACACAATATCCAGATGAATTTAAAAAGAAGAAATTTGGTTTCTTTTGTCCTAGGGTTGGAGCAAGGCCTGTTCTACTCACCTAAGGGTGTCTCTGGTCTCACCATCCAAGCTAGGGAAACAGCAGTAAGAAGAGCTCTGGAGCAGATCCTCCACTCGTGGATTCAGCAATCTTCTGAGTCAGGAGGTCTGGAAACACACTCTGGTCTGGAGAAGAATGACCTGGAACCTGTCCTTATATTGTCTCAGAAGACCACACCCATTTCCTCCCATGATTACATTTCCTAAGGATTTCAGTAGGTGGGATCCATTCCAGCTCAAGATAATCTGATTGCCACAACCCACACCTTTAATCCCTTAATCTTACCCATTGGGAAGGTGAAAGTGGGAGGATTCTGAGTTAGTCAAGTTACACAATGACACTTCAGAAAAAAATACTGATTTTACAACAACATTCCTGTATCTACATATGGTGGGCTGTGCTTTTTAATTAGGGTGGTTTTTTGCTTTGTTTTAATCATGTTATAAAGATGAGGACACCAATCTATGATTTAATCTAATATATTAACATTTATAAAAGGTTTTGTAATAAGGGAAGATTCTCTATGTCTTATATACTATACAATTTACCTGTACAAACTACCACAAGCAGCTTATAAATGCTACATAATTATGAATTAGAGCAAATACTCAGAGAAAGGAAACAATATGTGTTCAGAAGATTATATTTTATTCCACTCCCAATCCTGCACACTGAATAATACCTATGCTATTTAGGCTATCTCTGGAGAGGTTGAGACTATGGTCATTGTTCAGTCCACAGGCTGGTTGGTTTAGTAGTCCCAATCTGGAACTAAAGACCTAGAGGATTCCTAGAGATCTGCTAGTCTTCAGTCTATGTTGGAAGCCCATAAAATCTGATTCTAATATCAGAGAAGGGATATAGCAGCAAATGAATAGATTAACTTCAGAACTTTGGGCTAGAAAAGCTGTTCTCTATTGTAAGCAGAGCCTAATGGACCATTCTAGTAGAAGCCTGGAATTAAACATTGCTGCAAAAAATGTAGTTCCAGAGGAAAATAAAGACTTAGGCAGCAACTGGGATATTTTGATAAAGAGTCTGGCAGCAGTTTGCCCACAGCCCAAATGCTTGCCTGATGCTAAGTTGAAAAGCAATGGACTAATGTCTTTGGCCGAAGATATTTCAAGACAGACTAATGTAGAAATGGTGGTGTGGATATTAATGGTGAATATTGTACAGATCCACAGTGAAGAAGAGCAGATGGGGCAGAAAGAAATGCAGAATGTACAGTTTGGTTCTGGAAAGTGCTAGGAAGATTAAAGGTGGGGCCAAGGCATGTGAAGGAGAGGTTCATTTTGATAAGGAGACTAAAGTGATTAAGGAGAGGCCTAGCTATTTACAATAAACAATGGAAAAAGTGAGATTGAAGTGATTAAGGAAAGGCCTCAAGATTTACAAGTAAACAACAGCAACAGTACCTTCAGGGCAAGACTACACCCAGATAAGCCTCCAATTTTTGAAAGGAAATTACTGAAAGTGTTTTCTACTCCAACAAGTCCAGGGCAGAAAAAATTTGCAAATGTGGTTAAAGTAGGACAGAGTCCATCCCGAACTTGCAGCCAAATTCGGCAATTTAATTCACATGGTGCTGGCTTTAGAGGCATGAAGTTGCAATGTGAAGTCTGGTTGGCAGCAAAGACCCCAAGAAGACATTTGAGATGCCATACCTGTGAGATATTTGCCAAGGAGAGCTGCATACAGGGAGTGGTACCAGCCTAAGAAAGAGATGTATGTTGCAAGCAAAGCTGGAAGAGCTGAGCCATCTAAGCCCTTTGGAAGTAAAGTCCCAGAAGTTGCATATAGAGATACTGGACTTGGTGTTTTCCCTGCTGGTTTTCAGTCTTATTTTGGTCCAGTATTTCCTCACTATGCCTCTACTCATCCCTTTTGGAATGGGAATGTGTATTCAGTTCCTCTGTATGTTGGGAGTATGTAATTTGTCTTTTGATTTTACAGGAGCTTACAATTAAGAGATTGGCCTGTGTCTCAGAAGAGATTTTGGACTTTTGAATAGAATTGAGACTGGTAAAGACTATGGGGACTTTTAAGGTTGGACTAAATGCATTTTGCATTTTATATGGTCATGAGCCTATGGGGGCCAGGGAGTGGAATGTGGTAGTTTGAATGAGAGTGTCCCCTGATAGGTTTTAAGTATTCAGACATTTTGTCTTCAGTTGGTGGCACTGTTCTTGGAGGTCTTAGAAGGAGTGGCCGTGCTGGAGGAAGTATGTCACTGGGGGCGGGCTTAATGAGTTTAACAAGCCTTGTGGTCTCCAGTCTCTCTCTCTGCTTCCTGTGCTCATTGCGAGTGGTGACCCATGGCTTGCTGCTCCAGCCCCCCCCACCACCACCATGCTTCCCGCACAATGGACTCTAAGTCCCTGGAACCATCAATCATAAGCTTAAATAAACTCTTCCTTTTATAAGTTCCTTTGGTCATGGTGGTTTATCACAGCAACAGAAAAGTGACTAATACAGTTTCCAAATACAGAAAAAAAATCTCTAAATTTTAGCATTTCCTTCAAAGTACTCAATCAGGGCTGTGTATGTATGTAAACATGTGAGTAAATCCTCTTTGAGAGCAAAGGACAATGCATGTATGCAATATCCACAAAATACAATGGTCCCTAAGATATTTAAGGAGTGAAAAATTTTAAAAATTGAATGATACTTTGTAACACCTACTGATGTTCTATAATATATAGGATCCACTAAGGGCTACATAACCATTGACCTTAAATTTATCTTTACTTTAATTCCATAGAATATACCAACACAAGAGGACCAAAGTGGAATGCAATCACTTTAACTCCATAGGGTAGCATCATTTCTTACAGAAACCTTAATGTGCTGATAAATTCAAAAGAGGAGGAAATTTTGTTTCTTCTGTCTTGGGAAAGTAGCCAGATCCATTCTCCTGTACATCGTCTACTCACCTAAAGATGTGTCTTTAGCTTCACCAACTTTTGTTGGGGGAGAATTTTAATTAAACTCTAGGATCAGTTTCTCTAGGTGTGGATAGAAGAATCTTCTGGGCCTGGAGGTTTGGAAGTACCTTGTGTTCTGAAGAGCAATGAATGGCCGCCCTGGTCTGTTTTTATATTGTTCTTGAAGACCACACCCATTTCCACCAATGATTTAATTTCTTAAGGTTTCCAGTAGGTGCAAGCAGCCTAGACTCAGCCCTGAATGGGTGTGGCAGAAGCTGGGCTTGTTGGACCATGCCTTTAATCTGGCCTCCTGGAAGTCACAGGCATGCATATCTCTGTGATATCAAAGACATTCTGATCTACATAGAGAGTTCCAGGCCAGCTGGAGCTACATACCGTGTCTCAAAAAGACCAAAAATAGAATGAAATAAAATGGGTGTGGCAACTATCACTTTTAATCTCTTAATCCTTAATCCTAGCTGTTTGGAAGCATGGATGTTTAGGGACTTTGAGTTCAAGTCTAGACTGAGATCATGTCTCAGAAAATTAAAAAAAAGGACTCCTGGCCCCCCTCTCTCTGTCAGTCTCTCTCTATCTCTTCCCTTATGCTCTTAATGATATAAAAATGATATCACAATCTAAGAGTTTAGAAAATATCTTAACATATGTAACATCACAAAATTTCTTATTTGTTGAAAAATGGCTATGTCACATTAGAGGCATCCAGAAATCTGTACTTGCTCAGTCCACAAGGTCAGAGGTTTCAGCAGTGTGAAACTGATACTGAAGGCCTGGAGATTCCTGGAAAACTGCTTGTCCTCAGTCAACTTGGGAAATCCAAAGAGGTGTTTCTCATATCAGTGAAGACATGTAGTAGCAACCAAAGATGACCATGCAAGCAGGAGTGAAGCCAAACAGAAGTCTCTTTCTTCTGAGTCGTCTTCTAGACGCTGCCACCAGAACGTCCTGTGTTCATTCAGGGTGAGTATTCCTACTTCAAATAATCTCTTCAATAAAGTCTTTTACAGGAGTGCCAAATGGATTAAGTTTTAGTTGATTGCACATTCTACTAAATTGACCATGAAGTCTATCCATCTAGTATAAAAGGAGATTGTTCCTAGATGGAATTGGTCCGGAGGAAGCATACATGAATCTCATTAAAGCTGCATACAACAAACCCACATCCAACATTATTCAAAATGGAGCAAACCTGGAAGCATTCCCATTAAAAATCAGGAACCAGACAGGGTTTCACTCCTTTTGAGAATTGTGTGTGAGGGGCTGGAGAGATGGCCTAGTGGTTAAGAGCGCTGACTGCTCTTACAGAGGACCCGGGTTCAATCCCCAGCACCCACATGGCGGCCAAGAACCATGTGAAACTCCAATTCCAGGAGAACTCCAGTTCCAGGGGAATTCGACACCCTCTTCTGACCTCCGCGGCATTGCACGACACGGGTGCACAAACTTGCATGCAGATAGTACATTCATACACATACAGAAATAAATAAAAAATTTTAAAAAATAGTGTGTGAAACAGATAGAGAGCAATAAGAAATGGTAAGGGAATTGAAGGAATATTAATTAGAAAAAAAGAGGTCAAATTACCTCTATTTGCAGTCAATATGATGTCATATACAAGAAACTACTCCCCCCCAAAAAAGAACCCCAGAAAACTGATATAAGTGAATAATACTTTCAGTAAAGTGACAGGTAACAAAATGAATTTCTAAAACTCAGTAGTAGAAGCCTTTCTATATACCAACAACAAGCAATAAGAAAAAAATATATAAGGAAAGCTTCCCATTCATAATAATTTCAAAAAATAATGTATTTAGGAATAAACCTAACCAAAACATTAAAGAAGTCTACAATAAAATTTCAATATTTAAAGAGAGAGATAGAGGAAAACACTAGGAGATGGAAAGAAACCTACCTTGTTCATGGATTGGCGGAATTAATATTGTCAAATGGCCATCATTATGAAAACAATTTATAGATCCAATGAAATTCCAATCAAAATACCCACAAAATTCTCCTCAGAGCTAGAAAAAAAAATCATCCTAAAGTTCATATTATCACAAAGACCCTGATAGCCAAAACTACCTTGAGCAAAAGAAAAATGCAGCATCGCAGGTTATATTACAAGAACTGTAGTCATTAAAACAGCATAGTACTGGCACAAAAATAGACATGCAGAATGATAGAGATGACTAAAAGACCCAAAGCTGAGAACATAGAATTTCAGCCACCTGATAAAATTATTCTGGCAGAACTGCATCTCTACCCATAGGAGAATCAAATTGGATCCTTATTTTTCTCCTTGCACCAAACCAACTCCAACTTGATCACAGATATCAATATAAAACCTAGAATTCTGAAACTGTTACAAGAAAACATAGGTAGTACCCTTCAAGATGTAGGCATAGGAAAGGACTTTGTAACCAGACATCAGTGGCTTAGGCGTTAACATCAACAATACATATGTGGAACCTCATTAAGCTACAAAGAAACAACCAAGGAAAAGAAGAGGAAACATGTCTTCCTTATCAATTATCCATCTGACAGAAGATTAATATCCAGAATATACAAAGGAATGAAAAACAAAAGAAATAATAAAATAAATGACCTGCTGGGTGGGGTGGCACATGCCTTTATTCCCAGCACTTGGGAGGCAGAGGCAGGCAGACCTCTATAAGTTCAAGACCAGTCTGGTCTACATAGTGAGTTCCAGGACAGCTGGAACTACAGGGAGATTCTGTATCAAAACACCAAAAATTCAAAAAAAATAAAAAAGTTTTCAAATGAAGATATAAAAATGGCTAAGATAAAAAAAATGCTAAAAACTTCTCAATACCCTTAGTAATTAAAGAAATATAAGTAAGAACCACTTTAAGATTTCCTCTTACCATAATCAGACTTCCTTCAAGAGAATGAAGGACACCAGATGCTATCTATCCAGACTCAGGATTAGCTAGGAGTGGCAGCACACACCTTTAATCCCTTTGTCAATCCAATTGGGAAGCTGAAGCAGGAGGATTTTGAGTTCAAGCCAAGTCTGAGTTACACAATGAGACGTCTCAGAAAAAGACTCACTGATTTTACAATAAAGTTACTGTATCTACATATGTGGGCTTGCTTTTTATTTTATTTTGGCTTTTGCTTTTAATAATGTTAAATTGAAGATGACATCAATCTATGATTTTAGCTAATATCTTAACATTTATTTATTTATTTAAATTTTTTTGGTCTTTTTTCAAGACAGGGTCTCTTTCCATGTAGCCCCAGCTGTCCTGGAACTCGTTCTGTAGACCAGGCTGACCTTGAACTCACAAAAATCCATCTTCTTCTGCCTCATGAGTGCTTGGATTAAAGGTGTGTGCCACCACACCTGGCATATCTTAATATTTATAAAAGATTGGGGCTGGAGAGATGGATCCATGGTTAAGAGCACCGACTGCTCTTGCAGAGGACCCGGGTTCGATTCCCAGCACCCACATGGCAGCTGAGAACCGTCTTTAAGCTGGGCATGGTGGCTAAGCCTGGCATGGTAGCACATGCCTTTAATCCTAGCACTCGGGAAGCAGAGGTGGGTGGATCTATGTGAGTTCAAGGCCAGCCTGGTCTATAAAGTGAGTTTCAGGCCAGCTGGGATTATAGAGAGACCTGTCTCAAAAAAAAGGTATTTTTTTTAATAAAGGTAGATATTGTGTATTTTATGTAGTATACAATTTACCTTTACAAAGTACCACATTCACAATAAAAAATATATTTAGCATGTGTCACCTTACTTGAGATGATTTAATCAGGAAAGTCCTAATGAGCCAGGTGTGGTGATACCTGCCTTTAAATCCCATCACTGAGGAGGCAAATGCAAGCAGACCTCTGTGACCTGAAAACCTGGTCTAATGAGTTAGTTCCAGGCTAGCTGCAACTACAAGGAGACCCTGTCTAAAAAACAAACAAACAAACAAACAAACAAACAAACAAAAAATACACAACAAAAAAAGAAAAAAAAATCCTTGTAGGCCTGCTAGCCTGCTTATGTTTTTATTGATTCCAAATCTAGTCAAGTTAAGAATCAAGACGAGCAATCACAATATCAAAGGAGATTTTTCCCTTGAAGAGATTTTTTTTGGCCTTTTCCAGACAGGGTCTCCCTGCTCCCTATAGCCCCAGCTGGCCTGGAACTAGCTTTGTAGACCATGCTGACCTTGAACTCACAGAGATCCGCCTTTTTATTAGGATGTTAGGAAGTATAATGAAGGATTTATTAAAAGAAACCATAGTGAATTATACCTTGTAAACCTTGGAAAAGTAAGGGAAAATTTGCTTCAAATTCCATATTGTGATTAATCTAATCAATAGTTCACATGTAAAATGAAATTTCATCCCATATGCTAAATATGAAACTTTATAGACAAGCATCCAGTACAGCATGCATCAAATATGAGTTTTTGTCCCCTGGTGTCCTTCAGGATGGCTCCATTCACTGGGCCACCAAGAGTCCAAGCTTTAGAAGACACTGTCTTTCCTGTCCTAGCAGCCATCAGTTGTGAAATGCTCTGTAGGTTAGGTGGGGATTACTTTTTTCTTTAAATTCACAAATGAAAAATCTTAACTCAACTTACAATTTGAGAGCCTGAAAGTCCATAAAGCATGGTGCCAGATATGGGGAGGGGCTTCTCTGGCTGCTTAATATCATGGCAGATGACATCATGATGGAAGCTTGTAGGAAAGGGAGAGATCACAAGCAATCTAGAGAATGGAAAGTCCCCAGATTCACTCTTATAGTTTATTGTCATAAAAATAAACATAAAAATAAGGTAGTTCTCAGGTGAACTACCTTAATTCTTCCAACAGCAGAGCCCCTTAGTGACATAAACACCTGACAGTAGACCACTCCTCTGAAAGGTCCTGTTTAATAAGGCACCTCAAGTTTGCACTTAGCTATCCCACATATGAGCTTCAACTTGAGCCCAGTAGTTAAAGCACACTCACAATATGGGAATGAGAAAAGTTTAATTCAATTGAACTGGGATAGAAGATTTGAGAACAGGTCAGCCTGTACCTGGTTGCTTAGAAACTAAATCATTCTGCATGACTTCTGTAATTTTTTGCTTGGCTTACTTTTTGTTCTTGTTTTGTTTTGTTTTTCCTATATAAACATCTCCAAACTGTGACTTGGTGCTACCCACTGGGGAAGGGGGTCTGGTGAGTAGTTGTTAGCTGATTGACCTATTTTTTTAGCTTTATTTTTGTCTCCACTGTCTTCTCTCATGACAGTACCCTATTAGAGTCCTACCCCACTTAAAAGCACCAAATTAGAGACTCATGCTTCCTACACACAAAGCCTTGGGGGCACCCGAAAACTGTATCTAAACGGCACACTGCCTGAAGTTTTGTGGTACTTCTTCCAGTCTTTTCTGTAAGGAATTGTGCCTTTCTTCTCAAATGTGGATTGGAATCCTAAACTTCAGTCCTTCAAAATGTGATCATATTTAGAGATAAGGACTTTAAAAGAGTAATTAAGTTATATGAGGCCATTAGAATGAACCATAATTGAATCTGACTGGTGTCTTTGTCACTAGAGATTAGGACACATATTCACACAAAACAGTACAAAGTCACAGAGTAAACAACCAGTGTAAACTAAGAAGAGAAGCTTTAGAAGGAACCAACTGTGTCTATCATTTGGCTTAAACTCTAAGTCCCCACAGTTGTGAAGAAATGAGTTTCTACTGGCTATTTCAGCCAGTCTATGATACTTTGTTATGATAATCCCAGCAAACTAATACAGGATGCTAGTTGAAGCTTTGTGCATGGCTTCTTGTGTTTTGTCTTTCATGTTATTTATGAATTAACAAATAACTGGATTCACTAGTATTCTCTACACCCACTGTCCCACTATGTTCCATGAGGCTTAGGTGTAGAGGTTCAACTGTAGATATGTCACCTAGAGCTGGGCTACTCTCAGATGAATATTGTCTGTGTGCCCAGTTGTAGCACACTGTAATAGAAAGCATCTGTTGGAAAAGGAAGCTTTGATGAGTGGTATATTGTTCATGAATATAATGATTCATATTTAAAATATGATAAGAAATTTCACTTATCTAGAAATATGACAAATATAGAGTTTCCTCTAGGATTTATTACCTTCCAGACACATATATTTGGCTATAATTACAGGCCCACACATGAGTTCGCTCCGAGAAGGCTTTAAATCCAATAAAATAGCTTTTGATTACCCCACCACCCCCAGATAAGACTGTTACTACTGGACCAATAGAGGTAGTTTGCTGTACCACTTGTTAGGGTTTTAGGGTTTTAGGGCTGGATTGAATCATTGATTGGGTTTCTCCCTACACAGCTTGAATAGTATCATCTAGAAATATGAGAGCTAGTTTTCATGTAGAAGACTTTCAGGTTAGTTCCTGCTCCATTGTTCTAAGTCCTGTGTCAGTAGATTGTCCTATTTTCAGGAGGAAAGTCTTACCATCAAGTGCTGGCAATAACTAAGGGCTCCAGCAATACCCTGTATTATTTTGAGTCTCTTGGATTACTATGAGCAACCACCAGAAGGATGTATCTCCAGTCTGGGACTGTGCTCCTTGCCATACAGTCAGCAGGTATTCACATGCACTAATGTTCAGACATCATGTGTATTTCTCAGGGTGTTCAAGAGCCAACACATTTACATGTGGCTCCCCACACCACCCAAAGTCATTTATCTATCCTCTCTCCCCTTATCCATGCTCTGTCCTTCCTCCCTAGTCCAGTCACACCCATTATACCCCTTCTCCCCTTGATATCACCCTCCTCCCACCATTCACCCTCTCCTGAGTTCCCTCCTCCCCAACACCAGGTTCCCCTGTAATAAGTATAGATCTGCTTGTATCTTTGCAGTAGGATGAGTCTCGTGGGTATATACCCAGGAGTGGTATGACTGGGTCAGGTGGTAGGCTCATTTTGAGTATTTTAAGGTTTCTCCACCCTGTTTTCTGTTGGGAGCCATGGCCAGCAGGCAACAGTCTTGCCGCAGCTATCTAGGGTTAACTTAGGTTTCTGTTTCTCCAAGGCTCATTTATTTAGCACTAGGCAACTGACCAAGCTTATAGTTAACTTATTAGAACTTCATGCCCCGTTTGGCTGAAGCACCCTGCTTCTTCTTGGGAATTCACCCAGCCATAACCTTCCCCAGAGGACAATGGGCAGTTGGGTATCCTAGCAACCTAACAGCCTCAAACTATGCCAACTGGGGCTATTTCCTCCTACTTGCTCCTATATAATCTGCCTTACAAAAAATAAACCTTGAGACCTTGATCATATCTTTGTCTTGGTCTCCTTTGTGTCTGGTTTGTCTCTCATTCGGGTAACTCTCCCCTCAGGTCCTTGTTGAAGACTCCGCGGGTGGGGGCAGTTTTCCATAGGGGTTGTATGAGTTTACATCCCCACAAGCAGTTGATGAGTGTCCCCTGTGCCCCACAGCCTCTCCAACACTTGGTGTCTTTTTTTCTTGATCTTAGTCAATCTTATGGGAGTGAGATGATATCTTAAAGTGGTTTTAACTTGTATTTCCTTAATTATTAACAATGTCAAACACTTTTTAAGATGTTTCTTAGGTTGCAGAGATGGCTCAGTGTTTAAGAACACCATCTGCTCCTGCAGAGGAGCCAGGTTTGATTCCCAGCACCTACATGGTGGCTAAGAACAATCTTTAAACCAGGCGTGGTGGTGAACGCCTTTAATCCCAGCACTTGGGAGCCAGAGTCAGGTGGATCTCTGTGAGTTCAAGGCCAACCTGGTCTACAGAGTGAGTTCCAGGCTAGCTGGGTTTATAGGGAGACCCTGTCTCCAAAAAGAGGAAAAAAAAGATCCTTCTCAGCCATCATTACTTCCTTACTTGTGGAATCTCTGTTCAGCTCTTTACTTTCATACTTCTTTGTGGTTTTTTGTTGTTGTTGTTGTTTTGTTGTTGTAGTTATTGTTTTTTTGGGTTTTTTTTTTTTTGGTCTTTTCGAGACAGGGTCTCCCTGTAACCCCAGCTGTCCTGGAACTCACTTTGTAGACCAGGCTGGCCTTGAACTCACAAAGATCCGCCTGCCTCTACCACCCAAGTGCTAGGATTAAAGGCGTGTGCCACCACGCCCAGCCGTACTTCTTTGTTTTTTGAATAGTTTATATTCTGCATGTTAATTCTGTGTCAGATGTATCATTGGTGAAGTTTTCTACCAACTCTGTGGGTTTTCTCTTCACTTCCTTGTTTGTTTCTTTCACTCTACAGACGCTTTTGAGTTTAATGGAATCCTACTTGTCAGTTGTTGACCTTATTTCCTGCACAGCTGCTGTTTGATTTAGAAAGTCTTTGGGTGGTGGTGCCCACCTTTAATCCTAGCACTCTGGAGGCAGAGGCAGGTGGATCTCTGTGAGTCCAAGGCCAGCCTGGTCTACATTGAGAGTTTCAGGCCAGCTGGTACAAAAGGGTGATCCTATCTCAAAAGACCAAAAAGAAAAAAAATGTCTTTTCCTATGCCTATGTCTTATAAGTTGCTGCCAAATTTTCTTCTATCACTTTCACATTTTCAGGTGTCACATTGAGGTCTTTGATCATTTTGAAGTTGATTTTTGTACAGGGTGAAAGGTAGGGGTTTAATTTTATTCCTCTACAAATGGTGATACAGTTTTTCCAGCACCATTTGCTGAAGATGCTGTCTTTCCTCCATTGAGTCTTTTTGGCTCCTTTGTCAAATATGAGATGGGTGAAATTGTATGAGCTCAAGTTTGGATCTTCAATTTTATTCCATTGGTCTATGGGTCTGTTTTGTGTCTGTACCAGACTGTTTTTATGACTATATGCCACACCAACTGCAGTGTTGTCTGTGTGAGCAATGAAGAAAGTCATAATAACAGATGGGAGATACGTGCCCTCTGAGGCTAAGCTCCCTGGAGGTCCCTGGCAGAATGCTTGGCTTTAGCTTCCAAGATCACGATGCACTCTAAAGATGTTACGCTTCCTGGATATTGGGCTTTGCATATTGTCTTTTGATTCTTTCCCTGAGTACAGCACAACCTAAGCTTCAGCTAATTACATTAACCCAGACAGGGGGCAGTTAAATGTATCTGGAAATAAATCAGGCGAACAGAAGCTTCCACCAACATCTGACTTACACAACGTACATGGATATCTGCAAACCTAAGCAAAATCATTCAGAGAAAAATTATCTAAAGGCCCCTTTGTCCTAAAAGTCCCTACAAAGATATTATGAACGAAAAACATTACACTGAGTGATATCATAGGTCAGTCACAAATAACAAAAGACTTTTTCCAAACTTAATAAAAATAAAAGCTCAGTCCCTTAAGCAAGGAGCTACACCTGATAGAATTAGTAAAATAGAAATCTTAGTTACAGTTATGCATGATAAAAAACAATACTCGGTCAGAGGGACATGGCGGGCTTCTCCTTTAAGGAAAAGTAATGTAGAAAAACAGAATTAATCAAAAGGCTCTCCCAGGCCATGGCTTGAATTACAGCCTAAAGATAACAAATGGCCTTGGGAGGATGGGAAGATCGGGCACCAGGGAGGACGGGAAGAAACCAAATTGAAACTTCAAAGAAAAACAGTGTCTCACATCTCACAAAATAAACTATTCATGGTTTGTGGTTTTATGACCACTGTTTGTGTCTTATCTCCCCTGCCAAGACAGAGTGAGCAATATACTATGTGTAAGTGCTTCTGATTGATGTGTAAATTTAATTGGCTTGTTGTCCTTGGAAACTCAGGTGTGAATTCCTTAGCAATGGGCATATTGTTCCTGGGAAACGTGCTAATCTTGATCCATTTTCCCTGCTCTGTGGTATATAATCAATGATTTGCTCTTAGTAAAACGCAGCAGATTCAAAGCCATTCTGGTGTCATTTCTGTCATTTCACCGAACCTGTACCCTCCTTCCAAGACCCTGATTCCCGCAGTCTGAGGGACCCCTGGTTGGGTCGGTCTGCAGCAGGTGGCGCTCCAAACAGGGACCCTTGGACAGGTAATTTTTTTTTCTCTCTCTTCTCCTTTTTTTTCCCAGGTAACGGGTAGGCTCTAGCCAGGGTGCCACGGTCCCACCAGTAAAGGCTGACCGGTTACTTGCGAGTAAGTACGGAAGTATGGGGCATAACGAATCAAGACAAGTGCGAATGTTTCTTTCCATATTTAAGCATATGATGGCAGGTAGAGGTTTGAAGGTTTCAGAGAAGGCATTAAAAGATTTCTACCTTGTAGAGGAGGCTATTCATAGAATGTTACCACCTTCTGAAGGAACAGAAATATTATTAAAACAACTGGCATGGGAAAATGCCAATACGCTCTGTCAGGATCTTATAAGACTCATTAGAAAAACAGGAACAATATAGGACTTTATAAAAGCCTGTGTAGATGCCTCACCAGCAGTAGTGTAAGAGATGGACTATGCTGCAACCATGAAGGGTTGGACATAGAGCACCTATGTAAAACAGACGTATGGAGGAAAAGGATCCTCCGATCCCATGTGCTTTAAATGTGGGAAAACAGGACATATGCAGAGGGCTTGTCCTAATGTAGAAAGGAAGGATGCTCCCAAAAGAGGACCATCCCCAGGACTATGTTCTAGATGCCAGAAGGGCAAACATTGGAGGAATGACTGTAGGTCAAAGTTCCATAAAGATGGAACTCCCTTGATTGAGGGAAAGGCTAAAGAGGGAAAAGGAAAGAAGACAAAAAACTAGATTTGGGGCAACCTCTCAGCCCCCATAAAGAAAGAGAGGATGATGAGGAATATAGATCAAGGGGCATGCTCAATCCAGAAGCCCCTGAATTTACCATACATGAATTACCTAGGGCCATTCCCGGTAGTGCAGGTTTGGATTTCTCAGTATGTAAGGATGTGATCTTGTCCTCAGAAGATGGGGTATCATTGGTACCCACTTCAGTTCTGAGGACTTTACCCCAAGGAACTGTAGGCTTAATAATTGGACGTAGTTCAAATTATAAAAAGAATTTTGAAGTCCTGCCAGGTGTAGTTGATTCAGATTCCATGGGAGAAATAAAAATAATGGTTAGTCCTCTAAAAGAGACTATTCAATTACATAAAGGACAAAGAATAGCTCAATTATTATTATTGCCATATATTAATTTACCAAATCCAATTTTAAAAAAGGAAAGAGGGCAGGACCAATTTGGCTCATCGGATGTTGTAGCCTGGATTCAAGATTTAGGAATGGATAGACCCTTCAAAACGATAAAGGTTAATGGAAAATGCCTACAGGGCCTTTTAGATACTGGGACTGACAAAACTTGTATAGCAGGAAAAGATTGGTCCTCGTCCTGGCCATGTAAGAGGACTTCCTGATCTCTTTTGGGACTAGGAAAGGCCTCAAACGTGGCACAAAGCTCTCAATTGTTAAAATGGGAATTGGATGGAAAAACAGGCTTGATACAACCTTATATAATACCTTCCCTTCCCTTCTCCCTATGGGGAAGAGATATCATGAGTGAAATGGATCTTAAACTAGTCACATCAGATAATTTAAATGAACAATATTTTTCATAGGGTCCACTGTTAGCTCATTACATGCAGATAAGATAGATTGGAAATCAGAAGAGCCTGTATGGCTTAATCAGTGGCCCCTTACCCAATAAAAAATACAGGCTATAGAACAACTTGTACAGGAACAGCTACAAAAAGGACACATTGAGGAAAGTAATAGCCCCTGGAATACCCCTACTTTCGTAATCAAGAAAAAAATCAGGAAAATGGAGATTATTACAAGATCTTAGAGCAGTGAATGCCACTATGATAGATATGGGAGCACTTCAACCAGGATTGCCATCACCTGTGGGTATCCCTAAAGGGTGGGATGTCATAGTAATTGATTTACAAGATTGTTTCTTTACTATTCAATTACACCCAGAAGATTGTAAAAAATTTGCTTTCAGTATCCCCTCTGTTAATTTTTAAAGACCTTATAGAAGATAACAATGGAAATTATTACCTCAAGGTATGAAAAATAGCCCAAACTTATGTCAAAAGTTTGTAGATCAGGCATTACAAAATACAAGAATGCAGTACCATTACATGGATTATATATTGCTTGCCCATTATTCAGGATCTGTTAATCAGCAAATTTTAGCCCATACTTTAGAGCAACTTACATTATTCGGGTTAGTTGTGGCTCCAGATAAAGTTCAAAGAAATAAACCTCTTAACTATTTGGGACAATTTATATATAATGATTATATTTGCACTCAAAAAATGTTTATTCGCTTAGATAAGTTATGTACATTTATAGACCAGGATATTTAGTACATTGAGATGTTTTAAAAATATTTATAAATTTAGCAATACCTTTACAGCATCTGATTTTATAGAATTAAAATTTCATACAGTACCCATCTTGATGTTTAAAAAACTTCACAGAAAAAATATAAATTACATAGCCTGACTGCATGATATTGTTATTTCCAGTTTCTAGTTCTGGTAATTAAAACCTTCATTAAGTCTGTTAACAAATCATTACCTGTACATTTAGGAAGACAACTTACATGATTTGCAAACAAAACCTTCAGGTTTTATGTTATTTACCAAAGAGTGCAGTTCAGCAAGGAAAGAAAACCCAATATGCAAATTTACAGAGTATTCTAAAAATTTACCAGTTCCTGTGACACAAACTGTTTTAATCTTTCAAGGTATTGTCCATAAAGTTCCACATCATTGTGTCCTGCTCCTTCAACCCACAGAGGCTCCACAGGTCTCTGGCAACGCTCAAACAATGCCAGGCCATGTGAAAAGTCAATAACTTCATCCTCAGTCCCATGAATTATTAATACTGGAGAGATTATCTTAGAAATTTTATCAATATTTGGGAATGCATCAAAACAGTAGGTCTTCTTGGTATCAGGAAAAGCAACGCATCCCAGAGGTCAAGGGAGAATGAAGAACAGCAGCACTCTCACACCAAGCAGCAAGATCCACAGATGACACCGTCCCTATACTTTGTCCTTATATAATCACATTTTCAGGATGAATGCCATATCTTGTCCTAAAAGCCAGCCAAGCAACTTCAATATCTGCATAGAGATTCTTCTCTATTGGGTTCCCATAACTTGAACCATATCCAGAATAATCATATGAGAATATATTACAATTAATCCGTGATCCCAGACCTATGTAAAAGCTGCTCATCTGACCAAGATCGACAGCATTTCCATGTGAGAAGAGCAAGGTATATTTGGCATTGGGCGAACAACGCACAAACATACAAGCGATTCTGTTGCCTTTACTGGTTCTAGTTATGAAACACTCAACAGCATCTTTTTCTCTAGAGGAGTACTGCCAGTCTGCACGTTCTGAGAGGTGTAAAGTCCAGCGGCTTCCACTTTCATCACACATTAGTGTGTAAGTTGGATCAGGTGGCAAAAATGCTAACTTTGATGCAAGGTGGACAGCAGAAGAAGCAGCATAGCTCGCTAAAGGAAAGATTATTCATCTTCTGCACCTGGGCGGCCGCAGCGCTGGACACCTAGGCTGGCAGGACGCCGGGCGCCAACGCTATCCTTTTTGGGGCGCCGGCAGGCCTGGCGAAGACGCGGACGAGGGCTGTGGTCCCCGTAGCCGCCCACTTCCACGCGCCCTCGCGTTCTGCCCACTAACGGCCCTGGCATGAGGGGTGGGCTCAGCGGCCATGCCGCCTCCCTCACCTCCTCTCAGGACGACACCCAGAGGTGGCCAGAACTTTCTTCTCCGCAACCGGCCTTCCTCCTCGCCTCCTCAGCCCACTAGGCGGCGGGACTCGCTGCCATGGCAGGCGAGCTGGCGGGCAGGCGGGCAACCGGAGGGCAGCGAGGGGCGAGCAAAGCGCAGCTGGCCAGGGGCTGGTCACTGACTGGAGGAAGGAGGTTAATTTTCACAAGAGATCCACCTGCCTCTGCCTCCCAAGTGCTGGGATTAAATGCATGTGCCACCACGCCTGGCTTGTATTGCCACTTAAAGGGCCAAGCTGGGGGCTGGAGAGATGGCCTAGCGGTTAAGAGCGCCGACGCTCTTCAGAGGACCCGGGTTCGATCCCCAGCACCACATGGCGGCCAGAGCCGTCTGAAACTCCAATTCCAGGAGAACTCCAGCTCCAGGGGAATCCGAGACCCTTTCTGACCTCCGCGGCATTGCACACACGGGTGCACAGACCTGCATTAGCAGTACATTGATACACACAGAGAAAAAAAAAAAAAAAAAATTTAAGGGCCAGAGCTATTGGAGTACTAGACAGAATAATTTGTAAAATCCTGAGAGCCAGTGATTTGAGAAGGGTCCTCCAGGAAGAGGAGCCCAGTGAGGAAACAAACAAACAAACCTAATCTGATAGTGCTGGTTCCTTTTTGTCAACTTGACATAATGTAGACTCACCTGGGAGAAGGAACTTCAAGTGAAGAAATTCCTCAGTCAGAGTGGTCTGTGGGGTATTTTCTTGATTACTGATTGGCATTGAACCCACTGTGCACTGTGGGTATTATGATTCACAGACAAGTGTCCCCAAGAAGTATAAGAATCATATGCGAACAATCCAAAGGAAAAACCCAATAAGCGGAGTTCATCCACAGTTTCTGCTTCAAGTTCCTACCCTGGCTTCACTTTATGATGAAATGTAGCTTGTAAAATGAAATTTTATGGTTATGGTGTTTTATGAAAGCACCAGAAAAGAAGCTAGAGTACTGATGTGTAATGGTAGATGTGTTAGGCAGGAATTCCCAGGAATATGACATGAAGGGAAAGTGGTTTGCTCACATAAATTCTACACCCCTCCCACTCTCAGGAACTCCACTTTTTTTTTTTTTTTTTTTTTTTGGTCTTTTCGAGACAAGGTCTCCCTTTATTACCATCTGGTATAGAGCTTGCTATGTAGAGCAGGCTGGCCTTGAACTCACAGAGATCTGCCTGCCTCTGCCTCGAAAGTGCTGGGATTAAAGGTGTGCATCACCACACTTGCCTCCAAGAGCTCCACTTGTTTTACACCTTCCCTGTAGGCCTTGGGGAAAGCCATTTTCCTTAAGATGGTCTGGAAAATTGAGCAAAATGGCACAGTATGAAGGCTTTACACTTGTCAAAATTTATTCCTTCCCTGTGCTATGTCTACATTCCAGCTCTCCTGTGCATTCAAAAGAAATGCTCCAGGTACAATATATGAACCAGATGTAAGACAATCATAGCCAACCATCTTTTGCATTATTATTAAATGTTTAATTTCAATAATATAAGTAAGAGTAAAGCAGGAAATACTTAACAATACTACTAAAATGCTGCATTATTGCTTGACTACCAATGAGCCAGGATCTATGACCTATGGATTCCTTAGGTTAGAGCTTGTCCCCATCATGTGAAACTGGCAGCAAAGAAAGGCCTGACAGGGAAATCGAAGGAATCAGGAGGGTAACTCCATATGAGGGCATTCTTGGCTACATTCAAGAAACTCACACTTCCAAGACCACAATCAAGGAACACACCAACCTGGCCCACTGGTATCTCTACATAGTGAGTAAATGGAGGGGATGTGGTCAGGAGGCTGGGATGGTCACCCTCCTTCACAAAAACAAGAAGAAACATATTATTCATTTCACTCAGTGGGCCACACCTGGTTAACTGGGAATCTTTACAGACCCCTGTAGCCCAGTCCGAAGAGTCAGTTACATTCAGCTCCTAGTAATGTTTCCCAGAGTTGAAGCTCTTGTCTCCCCAGGAAACATGGTAGGATCCATCAGAATTCAGATAGGTATCCTAAAGGTGATGTCTAAAGCCCAGTCTCCTCACATCTTTAAATAGGCTCATCCCATAATGGATCATGAATACATTTTCAAAGGAAATTTCCTCTGCAGAGAGAAAAACATTTCACATAAAATACATTTTTACATTTATTACGTGAAAAATATACATAGAAACACATTGAATTCACTAATTGGAGGCCACGTGCAGTAGGATAAATTAGGCAGGAATATTTTGCATTCAAGGGTGTCCAGAATAAAGAAATCTGAGGACATGAGGAACAAAATTGAATTGGTGTGAAACTTCCTATTTCTGACTGGAGAGCCTTAGCTACACCTGAGGAACTGGAGATGTCAGCGGTGATCATTTCCCATAGCTGTTATGATACTGATAGTTAAGAAAAAGCTAAATGTGCATACATAGAAGTGGTTCCCTAGCATAATTGGATATTTTTAACTCTATGTTCATAATAACTGTACCTACTTGGAAGTTTTAATCCAGATCTTTGTCTTCCAGGGAAATATAGACAATGCCCTGCCTTCCAGCTTGTTTTACTTTTAGTCCTTATGATATAATGTTTTGTACCTTTAATTCTTTATGATTATTTACTTGGGTTTCCTTAAGATAGGGTCTTCCCATAGAGTCAATGACTTGAATGGAATTCACTATATAGAAAATGAACAATCCTTCTCTGCTTCCTCCCCTCTGGGATTACATGTATGCAGAAATATATCTAGTTAATAATTTAATGTTTTGAAACTCCATTTTCTATTTTGTACATGAGTGTATTGTCTGCCTGTATGTTAATGTACCCATGTCATGCAATGTCTGGAGAGGCTAGAAGAGGCTGAATCTCCTTGAAATCCAGTTACAATGGTTGTTATCTTCCATGTGGGTGGTGGAACTCAGCCCAGGTCCTCTGCAAGAGCACCCAGTTCTCTTTACCATGGGATCATCTTTCCAGCCACTACATGTTGTATTTTTTATCTATCAAATATAATTCAATGTAATAACTTATTTGTTAATATATTTAAGGAAAAAATTAATGATACCATAACTGAGATTTATGGATTTAATTTACCTATGGGTAATTTAAATAAATTATGGGTAACATTACTGGGAGCTGATTGTAATTCACTCTTCAGTCTGGGCTCTTGAGGTCTGTAGCAATTCCCATTTACCCAGTGTGGCCCACTGACTGAAATGAAGAATAGGTTTCTTCTTATTTTTGTGAAGGAGGGATATATTTTCAACCCAAATCAATTATGAGTGTTCATGATGTTTTTGCTTGATCACAGTGCCAAGATAATAAACTGATTTCCAAGGCATAACCTCCTGTCAAGTTGAAGGTTCTCATGAGTGAAAAATTTACCCCATGATTTGAGGGCACCCTCTGATAATTGCAGAAATGCTAACACTCACCTTGATAGTATTTATATCTATAGATCAATAGAGTAATGGGCTTGGCACTAAGTACTGGTTTCACAGGCTGGGGCATGCACAGCTGCACTGACACACTTCTGCAATAATAAGAAAATTATCTGCTTGGTGAAAAATATTCCATCACAGTGCTTAGGAGAAGAATAATCACTCATGTGATGCTAAGGTAGCTTAGGTACCAACATTTGACAACCTGAGTTCAATCCCTCACACCCACAGTGGAATGAGAAAATTCACATCCCAGATATCTTCCCTGAGCTACAGAGAATAACCATAGCACCCACATGTGCACGCACTGACACTCAGTGTCCCCCATCAGCGCAGATGTATACACCCAAAATACTAATAAATATTAGTATTATAAATTTATTTAAAAGGAAATGACTACTAAGCTCAGCAGTCTTCCTGATATGGTAACAAAACTCCCATATCAAGAGACAGGCACTTTGCTAAAATGTTCCTCATCTTCTTTCCTGCTACCCTCCTATTTCTCAGTAGACCTGCCTTTTTCACCTACTATATGTGAAATATATGGGTCATTTGTCAGCACAAATGTTCACCATTTTACAACTGGAAATTTAAGCAAGAATCCTCACAGCATATAACAATAGACTCACATAGAAAGGAAAGAAAATTTGGGGAAATTGAAAACAGAAATCATACATAAATAGACTCAAGCAGGCTCTAGACTTAACCTACCACTCATTTTCAGACTTTGTAATTTTGGTATATAGTTGGAGGTTATGTATGCATATTTTGGAGTAATATAAATTTAAGATGGAAAAATGTGAATCCCTAAACATGTTCTGGAATATCTATATATCATATATCTCCAAAACAAATTGGAGGAAACAACAACAAAAGAACTGGGTCAAGGAACTGACTGAAACAGAAATTTCTGCCCCAAACAGTGGCGCACGCCTTTAATCCTAGCACTTGGGAGGCAGAGGCAGGCGGATCTTTGTGAGTTCAAGGCCAGCCTGGTCTACAGAGTGAGCTCCAGGACAGCTGGGGTTACAGGGAGACCCTGTCTCGAAAAGACCAAAAAAAAAAAAAAAAAACTTTAAAAAGACTAAGAAAAAGAGACAAGAAATGTTTGGTGGAATGCATGAGCATGGGTGGGGGAAGGGCATGGAAGGAGGAAAGAGTATAAACTGGATTGAAGAATATTGTATGCAAGACGCAAAACTTCAATTAAAAAGACTGCAGTATACTGAAGATAATTTTGGGAAATGGGGACTATAAATCATGTATAAAAAGACTCAAGCATGCTTGGTGTAATGGAGCATGCCTTTAATCCCAGTACTCTAGAGGCAGGCAGATATTTGTGCCATCAAGTGCAGCGTGGTCTACATAGTGAGTTTCCTAGCTAGGGTTACAGAATAAGACCTTGTCTAAACAGTAACACAAAATAACCCAATACATGTGCTCAAAAGAATTTAGTACTATGTATAAAGATAAACGTGATTTGCTAGGCATCTTGGTTACTTTCATAGTTTTATGGAACCCTACCTTCTACTGATACCTAAACTCACCTTGTCAATATGTCTCTCCCAAATCCTGCAACAAAAACAAGAAAAAGTTAGAACTCTGGCCAAATATCTTTTTTTGTCTGTTCTAAATTTCAACTAATATAAACCACACCCACCCACCATGTAAAATCATTTTTTTTTCTCTCAGCATGCTAGTCAAATTTGTTTACAGATTCTTAATCGAACTGAGATCAGAATTCTAAGAGTGAAAGAGTGTGAAAAAGACATGGGTGATGATATGTGGCTTCAAACCCACAACTATCTGCAAGGACTTGTCCATAAGGGATAATATGAATTTACTTAAGAGTAAGTCCAAACTATGGCTTCAGCCAGGCACTGTGAGCATTTGAGAGGCTCAGGCAGGAGGATTGTTGTCAGTCAGAGCCATCGTGGCCCACAGAATGAGACCTGTATCACAATATCACCTCCCACTCTATGATAAAGGCTTCCAAAAAAGTTAAGGGGGCTGGAGAGATGGCCTAGCGGTTAAGAGTGCCGACCGCTCTTGCAGAGAATCTGGGTTCGATCCCCAGCACCCACCTGGCGGCCGAGTACCGTCTGAAACTCCAATTCCAGGAGAAATCCAGTTCCAGGGGAATCCGACACCCTCTTCTGACCTCCGCGGCATTGCACGACACGGGTGCACAGACTTGCATGCAGGCAGTACATTCATACACATACAGAAATAAATACAATTAATTAAAAAATTTAAAAAAGTTAAGATATAATTAAGATCTCTCCTCAAATTTCTGCATAATACCAAACAAGAGGCAAAAGTGGTATGTTTGTGAGAAAGTAACACTTAGTAACTAGCTATTAGGTAAATTACAAAATAAAAATAAGAAGGATCTATCTGAGGAATCTCCTGATGCAATTTATTCAATTTAATCTCTTTTATGGATAGGATTTAATTTATCTTATTCAGAATATTTCTACAAAGAAAATATCCCGATCATAGTTGTGGGAAATACAGATCAAGTTTGAGAGCCCCAGTTGGACCTCAGTTAAGAGTCACTCCATGTACCTCTCCATACTCACCTTCAGCAGCTGCAATGAGTTCCTTGACGCTTTGCCAGCAGTTCCTGGTACACGTCTCTTAGTTCATTCAGTTTTGGACCATCATGGCTTCACTGTTCCTTAGTTTCTTTAACATCCTCTCCCCTTCTTCGTTCAGACTCCGTATGTGTTGCCTTTCTTCCTCCCAGAGGACTGGATGGAATTCCCTGTACTCTTTCCTGATTATTGTTTCCTGTAGAATCACATAGATCTGCAGAGATATGGGTATTCCAGATCAGATTTGAGGATATTTTTCCCTCCTCCATTTAAAACTTATTCTTTTATGTGACAGATACCTTCTCTTGATATGGTATATGCACCTAAATTAATGGCCCTACATATCAGAAAATTTAAATTTATTCTTTGATTTCATTCTTCCCTGTTTATTAACTTTAGCAAGTCTGTGCTTTCCTCTAAGCTCTTTCATCAATTTCATAAATTCATGCATTATTTAAAGTAAATCTCTTGATTGATAATTTTTCTGTTAACAGAACTACTAAAATCTATCTGCCAGAAAATAGAATATATCAGATATTAGTAAAGTATAATGAACACTGTACAGAGCAGTCAGCAAATTACTCACTAGTTTTGAACTCCCTACTACTCACCATTGCCTCTGCCTGTAGAGTTGAACATTACATACAAGAATTAGAGGCTATCAAAAATGTTTCTCTATTTCTATAGTGTCTTATGTGTCATCATCAAGTCATGAACAATCAAGTTTCCTAAGTGTATCAATCAGATTCTAAGCATCACAGCCTCATATCCACCATCCAAATGGGGATCATTAACTTCTCTTCTCTTAAATTACTCTCTGAATCTTGTCCCACAAGTATCTCATTTGCTTTAGAAGTTTCTCCTGTAACAAAGAGTAAAGAAATATCAACCCTGGAAAAACAAATGAAACCAGGCTTCAGACCTGCACTGACAGAAACCAGAGGCATAAGCTAAAATCACTTTAGCGAAAGTGAGGATCATGTTTTAGAACCTTTCTTCATTTTTATTTTATGAAAAGTTAGAACTATAAAATGAAAAAAATCCATTTAAATTTTGCTCATGGTAAATAGTTAATGGTTCATAAGCATGGCAAATTTTGAAATGGTTTGGTAATTTATATCTGACTATGGGTTCCCAGATTGTTCTCCACCATCCTCTGCTAATTTCAGTGTCCTTTCCACAAATTATTTTCCAGTGACAGTAAGGAATCCTCTATGGAAGGCTTCAGTATCCAGTGACTTGGGGGGTTTAAGACATAATTGAAATAGAAATGAGCAGTGAGTTTTTTTTTTCCAAAGAATGTATGCACTATGAGGGGGAGGATGTTTGTACCTTGTAGTCACAGATTCTGCAGCAGATCTTTTAAAAATGTCCACCACACAGAAAATAGTGGGTCCAAAATTATGATAAGGATCTTCCCTATGATCTGAGAAGTTTCCCACCCACAGCTGCCATGGGCTCAGAGAGGCATCACTCACCCTCTGCTCCTCAACGGCTGCTTCAGTGGGACACAATGTGTGACCTTCATGCTCCTCAGATCTGGAACAGAGCTGACACACCAGCATCCTGCCCTCCTGGCAGAAGATCTTCTTTGCCTCCTTGTGTCACACCAGTTCTCCTCAGTGCTCAGGCACTTCCTGATGCTGGCTTGTCTGGCAGTGGACACCAGCTTCTTCAGAAGAAGGTTGGTTCTGAGGTCCTTCTGCTGGGATGGTTCCCTACACTCAGGGCAATGGGCAGGAGGTTGGATGTTTTCCCAGGTAAGGCAGAGACAGGCCCAACAGAAGCTGTGTCCACAGCTTATGGTGACTGGGTCTGTAAGGTAGGTCAGGCAGATGGAGCATGTGAGTTCTTCCTGGAAGGCTTGAGGGATGTCTGATTCCATTTCTGAGGGAAGAGAGGCAGAATTGCTTAGTATTCTACACCAGAGACAGAAGACTGCTTAAAATTTGATTGACTGCTTAAAATTTGATTTAAGTTGAGATTTACTACTGATTTCGGCAGAAGAGGCTTCTACTGAATATGACCAAAAGAAAACAAGTGTAGGACTGAGCCTGCCAACATGACATGCTTCACTTGTCCTTAGAAGCATAAGTTCCTTTGCCAGTCCTCTATGTCCCTGATCTAGATACCCCCACATGTGTCCAATAGTTTCCATGATAATTCTATAGCATACCAAATGGACACTCAATATTAATCTTCACATAGCCACTCTCTTTCCAACTCCTCTGTTGCCCAAAGAGGAAATATTTGAGTTTATGGGATGAAATTGAGTCATAAATGAAACTCTCACATATGCTGGACACTTAATCAACAGGTTTACACTTCCTATCCATTTTCACATCTATGCAAAAGGATTTTTGGATTAAAATTACTTTCCTCCAAGTACCCAGAGCTTCAGGTTTGCCACAAATTGAGTCAAATGGCTTCAGCTGGTGGGTCTTTTAAATGCTGAAACCTGAGAATATAGTTCATTCCCAGTGGGAAGCTGAGCAGAGATGTTCCTGAGCTTCACTTTCCTCATCTCCTTCGATGGTCCTTTTTTCTCATCTGATATTTACTTCCTCTCCTTCAGAGCCATCACTCCAACATAAATGTGAATATGTAAAAATAATGAAAATGAAGCTCAGCCAGGGAAAATAGCCTCAGAATTTCACCATATTCTAATTATATGAACAGAAAACCCTCATGACATTTCTCAACATTAATTATGTATACTCTGCAAAGAAAATAAGGAAAGTATAATAGATACAGTCATTTCTCCCAAGATGCTAAACTATTATGTCTTATCCACACTATGAGAAGTAATTGTGTTATTATTTACAGCAGAAAAATAAATCCTTTAAAATTCTTATGGTGTGATACATTAGTCACTTTTCTGTTGCTGTGATAAAACCACCATGACCCTGGGAACTTATAAAAGGAGTTTATTTGAGCTTACTATTGATGGTTCCAGGGAATTAGAGTCCCTCACAGCTAGGAGGCATGGTGGCAGGAGATGGAGCAGAAACATGTGGTTCACATATTCCAGTAAATACAGGATGGAGGGGGGAGAGAGAGAGAATGGAGACTGGCAAGGCTTGTTGAACTCTCTAATCCTGCCCCCCAGTGACATACATACTTCCTCCAGTACTTCCTCCAGCATGACCATACCTTCTAAGACCTCCTAAACAGTGCCACTAACTGGGGACAAAATGTCTGAATACTTGAAGCCTATTGGGGACATACTCATTCAAACCACTACATTCCACTCCCTGGGCCCCATAGGCTCCTGAACATATAAAATACAGAGCCTACACACTTCTTCCACACCGAAGTGGTTTGCAGACTGTGTTCCCACCTCACCAGGTACTAACCTCCCACGAGTTGCAGAAAGTGGCTATGACCAGCAGAAGTAATTCCTTCTAGTGCCCCAGAACCCACAACGGAAACTACTAAAGTTCCTGTGGGATCAAAGTAGAATTTTATAAGAACAAAAGGGAGGGAGGAGAGAAAACTTATTGTGGCTGTGAAGGCCCTGATGCCATGTATGTCAAATTAATATCTTCTGATGAGCATGAATTCATTGTGAAAAGAGAACATGTGTTAACTTCAGGGACAATAAAAGCCATGCTGAGTGGGTCAGGCCAGTTTGCTGAGAATGAAACCAATGAGGTCAACTTTATAGAGATCCCTCCACATGTGCTCTCCAAAGTGTGCATGTATTTTACCTACAAGGTCTGCTATGCTAACAGCTCCACCGAGATTCCTGAATTTCCAATTGTACCTGAAATTTCACTGGAACTACTGATCACTGCAAACTTCCTAGATTGTTAAATAAAATAAATTATAACAAACTAAATTTTTTCAGTATTTAATAGCTGTAGATCAGTTTGTAATTTTTTCATATATACCATGTTGCCTGTATGCAATTGAGCTATAAAGCTAATTACAAAGCAGATTATCTTTTGTTCTTTTCCATAGCAATCAGAGTTGAAATTTTTTTTGCTACATCAACAAATTAAAGACATTTTCACAAGCTGAGGAAAAATATGCCGATTTGTAGGTGGGTTTGCTTTATCCTTTGGATATGACTTGTAAAATTTTAACAGTGATATACCAAATACCTAAATATAATCATAAATGAACATTCTACAGGTAAATACAGGGGCTAAGTATTATGTTTTAGTGCTTTTTTTAAAAGAACCAGTTCTGATCTTATAGCCACGGATAGAATTACTAGAGTTATGCAAATAATTATGTGAAAAACACACGTTTATAACTTAGCCAAAACATTGATTTTTATAACTCAAAGAATAAGAGTTGAAATTTCTTATGTGTTTTTGATGAAGTGCAGTATTGTTTAAGTGCAAAAAAAATAAATAAAAAATAAAATAAAATAAAATGCAAAATGCATTTAGTCCATCCTTAAAAGTCCCCATATTCTTTTTTTTTAATTTTTATTTATTTTTGTATGTGTATGAGTGTAGTGTCTGCATGTAGTTCTGTGCACCCGTGTCATGCAATGCCGTGGAGGTCAGAAGAGGGTCTCGGATTCCCCTGGAACTGGAGTTCTCCTGGAATTGGAGTTACAGACGGTTCTCAGCTGCCATGTGGGTGCTGGGGATCGAACCCGGGTCCTCTGCAAGAGCAGTCAGCGCTCTCAACCGCTAGGCTATCTCTCCAGCCCCAAGTCCCCATATTCTTTACCAGTCTCAATACTATCTAAAAGCCTACAGTCCGAAGTCTATTCTGAGACCCAGCCAATCTCTTAACTGTAAACTCCTCTAAAATCGAGACAAATTACATACTCCCAACATAGAGTGGAACTGAATACACATTCCCATTCCAAAAGAGAAGAATAGAGGAATAATGTGGAAATATAGGACCAAAACAAGTCCAAAAACTAGCAGGGCAAACACCAAGTCCAGTAGGGCCATGTGAGACTTCTGGGACTTTACTTCAAAGGGCTTAGATGGATCAGCTCTTCCAGTTTTGCATGCAACATACATCTCTTTCTTAGGCTGGTACCACTCCCTATATGCAGCTTTACTTGCCAAATATCTCACAGCTCTGGCATCTCGAATGTGTTCTTGGGGTCTCCACTGCCAACCAGGCTTTACCTTCACAGTTCCATACAGTGACCTATTAGGGCCTTCTTTATGCAGGGAGGCCTCTGCTGCACTCTGCCTGGCCTCGCTGGCTCTCAGAGGAAGAACCTGCACAGAGGAAGAACTGACTACCCTTTCACTCTTGCATCCTTCATGCCTGTAAAGCCAGCACCATGTGAATGAAACTGCCGAGTTTGTCTGCAAGTTTGGGATGGACCCTGGCCTACTTCAACCACATTCACAGCTTTTCTCTTCTCTGGACTTTTTAGAGTAGAAAATCCATTCAGCATTTTCCATTCAAAAGTTGGAGGCTTAGCTGGGTGTGGTCTTGCCCAGAAGTAACTGTTTCTATTGTTTATTTGTAAGTCTCTTGGCCTCTCCTTATTCACTTTAATCTCACTCTTCCCATTATTTACTTGCAAATATCTATGCCTCTCCTTTAATCGCTTAAATCTCCTCATCAAAGGGATTCTCTACTTCATGTGCCTTGGTTCCAGAATTAATCTTCCTTGTGCACTTTTCCAATCCAAACTGTACATTCTGCATTTCTTTCTGTCCCATTTGCTTTGTCACTGTAGACCTGTATAATATTCATCATTAGTAACCATGCCACCATTTCTACATTAGGGTGTCTTGAAATATCCTCTGCCAAAGAAATTAGTCTGTTGCTTTTCAAATTAGCATCAGGCAAGCATTTGGGCTGTGGACAAACTCTGGCCAGACTCTTTCCCAAAATATCCCAGTTGCTGCTTATGTCCTTATTTTCCTCTGGAACTACATTTTTCTCAGCACTGCTTTCTTCTAGGCTTCTACTAGAATGACCCCTAAAGATCTCCTTATAGCAGTCAACAGCTTTTCTAGCCCAAAGTTCCAAAGTCTTCCACATTTCACCCAACATCCACATGGTCAGGTGCTTCACAGCCAACAGCCCACTCTCTGATACCAAATTATTATTAGTCACTTTTCTGCTATGATAAAACCTCCATTCCAAAGGAACTTATAAAAGGAAGAGTTTATTTGAGCTTACTATTGACAGTTTCGGGGAATTAGAGTCCCTCATGGCTAGGAGGCATGGTGGTAAGAGCTGGAGCAGAAACCTGAGGTTCACAACTTCAAATGGGCACAGGGAGCAGAGAGAAAGCAACTGGAGACTGGCAAGGCTTGTTGAACTCACTAATACCACCCCAGTGACACACCCTCTAAGATATCCCAAAACAGTGCCATCAGCTGGGGACAAAATGTCAGAATACTTGAAGCCTATGGGGGACATTCACATTCAAACCACCACACGTGGGAAATTTCAGTATTCACTTCAATACAAACCAAATATTGAAGAAAATCTCTAAATTTTCTTGTTTCCTTCAAACTATTCAATCAGAGCTGTGTAGGTATTTAAGCATGTAAGTACTTCTTTGAGAGCAGATGAGCATGAATTTATGAAGTATCCACAGAATACAATGCTTCTAATATATTTAAGGAATGACATTTTTTTTTCAGCTCACCCAGTGTTTTAGGCATGTCTGGAGTCTCAGTATTTTGGTGGCTGAAGCAAATACAACATAAGTCCAAGACAATATTTTTTACATAGTGTTCCAGGAATATATAAAAAGTTCAAGCTTTGGTGGGTGGGGGTTAGGGAGGGGGACATGGGTCTAGACTTGATTTATAACATAATCTTTTTTTTTTGACAAATTGTTTTGAGACAGGGTCTCCCTGTAGCCCCTCCTGGCCCAGAACTCACTCTGTAGACCAGGCTGGCCTTGAACTCACAGAACTCTGCCTGCCTCTGCCTCCCAAGTGCTAGGATTAAAGGCGTGCACCACCACACCCAAATTAAAGGTGGTTTTTAGCCACCATGTGGGTGCTGGGAATCGAGCTGGGGTCCTCTGCAAGAGCAGTTGGTGCTCTTAACCACTGAGCCATCTCTCCAGCCCCAGGAATGACAAAATTAAAAAAAGGAAAAATATCTTGTAACTCTGTGCTGGACAGATTTAGTGTCAACTTGACACAACTGGGTTGAGGGAGCCTCAACTGGGGAATTGGCTCCATTAGGCTGGCCTGTGGCCAGGTCTGTGGAGAATTATCTTTATTGTTGTGCTATGTGGGAGGGCCCAACCCATTATGGGTTGTGCCACCCTTGGGCAGTTTGTTTTATACAGTATAAGAAAGCAGGCTGAAGATGCTGGGCATGGTGGCTTATGCCTTTGAACCTACCACTTGGGAGGCAGAGGCAGAGGCAGGTGGTTCTCTGTGAGTTCAAGGCCAGCCTGGTCTTCAGAGTGAGTTCCAGGACAGCTGGAGCTAGAGGGAGACCCTGTCTCAAAAAGGAAGAAAAAAAAAGCAGGCTGGGTATGGGCCAAGGGAGCAAGTTAGTAAACAGCATTCCTCCATGGCCTGTGCTTCAGCTCCTGCCTCCAGGTCCCTGCCCTGACCTCCTATGTTGGGCTCCCTAAGTGATGAACTGTGAGCCAGGATATTTGAGCCAAATAAACCCTTTCCTCCCCAAGCTGGAATTGGTCAGAGTGTTTTGTCACAGCAAACAAAGAGAAACTGGAACAAACTCTTACTGATATTCTGTAATATTTATGATTTATATATAGGGCTACATAATCATTGACCTTAAATTTATCCTCACTTTAATGCCATATTATATTCCTAAAGAAGAGGTCCAAAGTGGATTTCTTAGAGAAATCTTAGTGTGCTGATAAATTCAAAAGAACAGGAAATTTTGTTTCTTCTGTCTTGGGGAAGTACCCAGATCCATTCTCCTGTACACTGTCTACTCACCTAAAGATGTACCTTTAGCTTCACCAACTTCTTCTGGGGGGAGAATATTAGTTAAACTCTAAGATCAATTCCTTAGGTATGGATTCAGCAATCTTCTGGGCCTGGAGGTTTGGAAGCACAATCTGGTCTGGAGAGCAATTGAATGGAGGCTCTGGACTGTCCTTATATTATCCCTGAAGACCATTTCCACAATGATTGAGTTTCTTAAGGATGCCAGTAGGTGGAAGCTGCCTAGACTCACCATTGCATGGGTGTGGCAGCAGCTGGGTTTGTTGGCCCATGCCTTTAATCCCAAGTTCTGGAAGGCAGAGGCATGCAGATCCCTGTTAGATCAAAGATATCCTGATCTACATAGAGAATTCTGGGACAGCTGGAACTACATGCCCTGTGTTAAAAAGACCAAAAATAAAACTAAATAAAATGGGTGTGGCAACTCACACCTTTAATCTCTTAATACTTAATCCTAGCTATTTGGAAGCAAGGATGTTTAGGGGATTTTGAGTTCAAGTCAAGCCCGAGACCTTGTCCCAGAAAAAATAAGGCTCACTGATTTTACACCACTTTTCTGTATAGAACTGTTTCCTGGTCTCTCTCTCTCTCTCTCTCTCTCTCTCTCTCTCTCTCTCTCTCTCTGTCAGTCTCTGTCTCTTTCTTGCCTTATATGTAAAAAAACTATATCACAATATAAGAGTTTAAAAAATATCTTAACATGTATAACATTACAAAATTTCATATTTGTCCAACAAAGGCTATCTCACATTAGAGACATCCATAAATCTGTACTTGCTCAGTCTACAAGACCAGAGGTTTCAGCAGTCTGAACCTGACACTGAAGGCCTGGAGTTTCCTAGAAAACTGCTATTCCTCAGTCTACATGGGAAGCCCAAAGAGTTGTTTCTAATATCAGTGAAGAAATGTAGTAGCAACCAAATCAACTATCTAGTCAGCAAAAGTGAAACCAAACAGAAGTTTCCTTATTCCAAGGCCTCTTATAGGGGCTGCCACCAGAACGTCCTACATTCCTCAGAGTGAGTATTCCTACTTCAAATAATCTCAATAAGCTGTTTTAGAGAAGTGCCAAATGGATTTTTAGTTGATCAAAGATCTGCTAAAGTGACCACCAAGTCTATCCATCTAGTATAAAAGGAGATTGTTCCTAGAAGGAATTGGTCTGGAGGGAACATACCTGAATATCATTAAAGCTGTATACAACAAACCCACATCCAATACCATTTGAAATGGAGCAAACCTGGAAGCATTCCCATTAAAATCAGGAACCAGACAGGGTTTTACTTTATATCTACTCCTTTTACACATAGTGTATGTAACTCTTGGAGAGCAATAAGAAAAGATAAGGGAATTGAAAGAGTATTAATTAGAAAAGAAGAGATCATGGGGCTGGAGAGATGGCCTAGCGGTAAAAGCAATGACTGCTCTTGCAGAGGACCTGGGTTCGATCCCCAGCACCCACATGGAGGCTGAGAACCATCTGTAACTCCAATTCCAGGAGAACTCCAGTTCCAGGGGAATCCAACACCCTCTTCTGACCTCCGCGGCATTGCACGACATGGGTGCACAAACCTACATGCAGACAGTACATTCGTACACATAAATAAATAAATAAAATTTAAAAAATAGAAAAGAAGAGATCAAATTATCCCTATTTGCAGACAGTATTATAGCTGAGACTCCACCCCCCCCACAGAAAAAAAACAGAAAACTGATATAAGTGATTAATACTTTCAGTAAAGTGACAGGTTACAAAATGAACTTCTAAAAATCTGTAGCCTTTCTATATATCAACAAAAAGCCATATATAGAAACCTTCCCCTTCACAATAATTTCAAAAATATCATATTTAGGAATAAACCTAACCAAAAACATTGAAGAAGTCTACAATAAAATTTCAAATATTTAAAGAGATAGAGGAAAACACTAGGAGATGGAAAAAATCTACCTTGCTCATGGATTGGTAGAATCAATGTTGTCAAAATGGCCATCTTACCAAAATCAATCTATAGATCCAATGGAAAGTCAATCAAAATACAAAATTCTTCACAGAGCTAGAAAAAGAATCATCCAAAAATTCATATGGAATTTAAAAAGTCCCTGATATCTAAAACAAACTTGAGCAAAAAGAAAAATACAGTATCTCAGATTATAATAGAAGAACTGTACTTATAAAAAAAAGTATAGTATTGGCACAAATATAAACCCGTAGAATAATGGAACAGAATAGAAGACCCAAAACTGAGTTCATAGAATTTCAGCCACCTGGTATTTGACAAAGCCACCAAGAATACACATTGGAGGAAATATATAATCTTCAACAAATGATTCCAGAAGAACTTGATTCTCTACCTGTAGAAGAATCATACTGTATCCTTATATTTCTCCCTGCATTAAACCAACTCCAAGTTGATCACAGAAATCTTTATAAAACCTGATACTCTGAAAAAAAAGAAGAAAAGAAAGAAAGAAAGAAAAGCCTTGAAACTCTGAAATTGTTAGAAGAATACATAGGTAGTACCCTTCAAGATATAGGCATAGGACAGGACTTTATCAGACATCAGAAGCTTAAGGTGTTAAGTTCAGCAATCAATAAGTGGAACCTCATTAAGCTAGAGAGCTATACAGGAAAAGAAAACAAGCAAGGAAGTGAGGAAACTCACCCTCATTTTTTTTTTTTTGTCTTTTTGAGACAAGGTCTTCCTATAGCCCCCTGGAACTCACTCTGTAGACAAGGCTGTCCTTGAGCTCACAGAGATCTTCTTGCCTCTGCCTCCTGAGCACTTGGATTAAAGCCGTATGCCACCACACCCAGCCATGACTTAACTTTTTTTGGGGGGACAGTATCTCCCTACTGTAACCCCACCTACCCTGGAACTCACTCTGTAGGCCAGGCTGGCCTTGAACTCACAGAGATTCAGATCTGCCTGCCTCTGCCTCTTGAGTGCTAGGATTAAAGGCATGTGCCACCATGCCTGGCTTAAAGAAGGTTCTTAGCTGACATGTGGGTCCTGGGAATTGAACCCTGGTCCTCTGCAAGAACAGTCAGTGCTCTTAACTACTGAGCCATATCTCCAGCCCCGCCTTAACATTTGTGAAAGGGTTTTTAATAGAGTAGATGCTTTATATCTTATGTAGTGTACAATTTACATTTATAAAGTACCACGTGCAGTTTGTAAATGCTGCATAAATGTGAATTAATGGAACAAATATTCAGAGAAAGAAAACAATATGCATTAAGAGAACTATGTGTCTATTCAATTCCCAAGACTGTACACGAATTCATATTTGTGTTCTTTAGGGTTCTCTAGGGGTAAATGAGCAGTAGAATGAATATTAAAAGAGGACATTTAAGGGTCCGAGAATTGCACAGAAACACATACACAATCCCAGGTACAATCTTGAAAACAAAATTTATTTAAGAAAGACAATTTAGAAGAGAAGTCAAATCAGATAGCTAATGGATTAGGGATGCTTCTGCCTCCAGGCAGTGAAAAGAAGTCCACCCTGTTTATATAGTACATAGAGTTTATAAAGGCATAAACCACACACACACACACACGCAAAAAAAAAAAAAAAACAAGCCAGGGCATTTTCTTGTGAATGAAACACAATTGCGAGGCTATGGAAACCTAAAGCAAGCAGTGGTGACCTTTAAGGTGGTTTGTTGTGTTTAGCAGCTTGAAGCCCCTTGGAGAGAAATGCATTCCTTAGGGGGTGAGAAGCACTCTCCACGGGACTTGGGAAAGTTCATCCTGACCTCAGGTACCTCTGGGAAGTGGGAGTCAGAGGCAAGGTAGCTGGAAATGTGCTCTTGAGATTGTGGTCAGAACAGGAAGGGTAGTCACCAAGAGCAATTGTGCTCAAGGTGAGAGGGAGTAACCATGGGAACCAGATTTGCTTCAGCTAGAGACTTGCTCCTGCATGGTTAACCCTTTCCTTTCTGGTTACTGATTAACTTTTTCCTTCTGATTAACTCTTTCTAATCTGCTCCCCCTAGTGAGTTGATTTACAAGATATATTTGGGATAGTCTGAGAGTGGTTGTCTCACACTGGAGACATTGGGAATCCAACAGATGCTCAGTCCATGAACCTGGATGGTTTCAGTAGACCCAATCTGGAAGAAAAGACCTACAGAATTCCTATAGAACTCCTAGTCTTCAGGCTATTATGGAAGCTCTGAAAATCTGATTCTTATATCAGAGAAATAATATAGCAGCAAATGAACAGATTAACTTGACAGCAAGAGTGAAAGCAGGCAGGCAGGCACAAAGATTTTTTTTCCTCCTGATCCTTTTATCTGGCCTTCCCCCTGACCATTCCAGCCATATTTAGTGTGTCATCTTACTTCAGATGATTTAATCAGGAAAGTACTAATGAGCTAGGTGTTGTGGTACCTTGCCTACATTGAGATTTTGTACTTAAACTCTAATAAATTGTCTTCAAACTTTGTTAGACTTTGTTCTATGTGTATTTGTTAAAAATCCTTTTGTTGGGGCTGTAGAGATGGCTCAGGGGTTAAGAGCACTGACTGCTCTTGCAGAGGACCCAGGTTCGCTTCCCAGCACCCACATGGTGGCAAAGAACCGTCTTTAACTCCAGTTCCAGGGGAATCCAATGCCCTCTTCTGACCTCTGTGGCATTGCATGACACGGGTGCACCAACCTACATGTAGACAATACATTCATACACATAAAAATAATAAATAAATAAATAAAAATTAATTTTTAAATAAATAAACAAAAATTCTTTTCTTAGAGGGACTAAGAACCCAAAGGAGGACCTCAATTTCCCAGATAGCATATTATGGGTCTGCTGGGAATCCCCAAGATTTGCCATTACATGAATGATCTATCTTTTAATTATTTAATTGGCAGAGAAAACAGACCCATTTCTGCATTGCTAGGTGGCATCACTAGAACCTCACTAGGCAGTGGTGGTGACTTGTACATGCATGTTCCTGATGAGAATACAGAGTCCCACCCCTAGATGTTTGGGGAGAGTTAAACAGAGGGCAGGAGACAGAGTCATCTCATGAGTTTTAAGTTCTGGAATAACCCACTGATAAGCAGTGATATGGAAGCAAATATGCAGAGTAGAATTCCTGGGACTTTACCCCACAGGGTTTGCCTCATGCACTCTCCCCAGGAAACAACTTTGGGAGGTCTCCATACAGAACAGAAGTGTATGGATTGGAGGCCAGTGGAATAAACCCCATAGTGGTAATGACATGAACACTGTGTAGTGGTACTGATTGGACATCAGGAGTCTGCAGGCAGAGAGAAATGGTGAGATAGACAGGGCCAGCTATTACCATGATGGAAACAACAGTGAGTTTCCAGGTGGAAAGTCCCAATCATCTTCAAGACATGGACCACTGAGCCTGTGAACACACCCAGGTCACATTAAAGCTGATATCCACTCATATTGTCCAGGTTTCCTACCTTGCCTATCTCTGCAAAGTTCCCAACCCTGATGGCCTCATCCTTTGAGATATTGAGCAAAATGTCACACCTCTACTTTACTGCTTATACAAACAGGAGCTCTGCTGCCCCTGCTAGGAGCCAAGGTGGCTTGCCCTTCCCTTCCTCTCATTTCGCACCCTCCTGCCCCCCACTTCCTTGCCCAGAGCACAGTAGCTTTTAGTTGTTGGGCCTCAAAGGCTCTCCAAAAGTGTGGCCCGTTGGAAATCTCTAAGCCCGGCTCGAGTCTCGCTGACTGTCCCCCGCCTACTGAATAACTTCAGCATAAGAGTTATGTAAACCACTGTAACCACATGGTCGTTATGACCATGAACTGAAGAGGGGAGGAAGAAAGAGGGGAGTTCTGATAGGATCAGAGGTACTTCCCTACTCGTGGACAGCTCGTGATCAGTGCCTGTTTCCCATTAAGTTCTATGGGGTAATCATTATATACAGTCTGCGTGCTGCCTGGGCCCTTTGAGACGATTGGCTGCCCGTTTGGCACCATGGAAACCCCCTTTGTGGTTTTTGCGTTTATAACTGCTGTGTTGCCCACAATAAATGAGACCTTGCTTGACTTGGCTCCCCACTGCATCCGATTGTCTCCAGGGACAGGGAGGCTGGGGAACGGGCAGGCAGATGCACCTGACCCTCCTTGATCTAGCCGGTCCCACAAGCCTGGGACTGGTTAAGACCCCCGGTGCGACCTGAAGCCCCCGCACCATGGCGCCCAACGTGGGGCTCAAAAAAGGGACCCCCATGCTGATCGAGGCAATCGGACGTCTGGGACAGGTGAGACCCCGAGATGGGTAACGCAACTTCAGCTAAGAAAGAGCTGGCCCTGAAGGCTTTGCGCCTTATGCTGCAGTCTTGTGGGCTTGAACTAACCAAAACCAATGCCCTTAATACTTGGGAGACGATCATTTCCCTAGCCCCCTGGGTTACAAGGGAAAACCCCTTTTCATGGCAGACTTGGCCTAGGGTGGAGATACTGGCGAGAGAAAGGAGGAGGCGGCTCTATGTTGTGGCGGCTGCTGGGGGCATAGGCACCCCCTGGTCTCTGCCGCAGCTGCTGCCACCAAAGCCGCCACCGAAGCCACCACCACTGACTGGCCCATGGGCTGCACATTTGCAGGCTGCTGCTCCCTGGGGCCAGCACACCTGCCAGGGCTTCACAGACACAGCCCGCAGCTCGGTGACTGCAGTCTGGCCCCAGGAGCCACTGGAGCTGCCCCAGGCGCCACTGGAGCTGCCACAGGCGAGCCTGGGACTCTGCACCCAGGGATGGCCCGCTGAACCTCTCCAGGGCAGGGGAGCCCCCACCTGTGCACTGCAGCTGTGCCGCCCAGCTCCTTGGTTGCCATCCCCATCTTTGTTATACCTTAAGGATTGTCCTTTTTCTCCATTCCCCTGCACCCTGAGGATTGTGCTAAATTCTCTTTCTCGATGCCATCTCTCAACTATTCCCAGCCAGACCACCAAAATGAATGGGTGGTGCTGCCACAGGGAATGGCCAATAGCCCAGCATTCTGCCAGCAATATCTTACCATCCTCCTGGCCCCCATGTTGTCACAAGGGGACTCCTTAGTGTACCTCTACATGGATGATCTGATCATTGGCCACCAGAACCCTCATAAGTTGCCAGGATTTCTGGCTACAATAACACATACATTGATTAAAGGAGGGTTCACAGTGGCACCTGAGAAAATTCAACAAGTTCCTCCCTTCAAGGTGCTGGGTACCCATTTCTCTCAAGTTATTCCTATAAAACCTAATATAAAAATACCTAACCTGCTTACCCTAACACAACTCCAATGCTTACTTGGTGAAATCAATTGGCTCCGACCCTGGGTAGCCATCCCCACAGAAATTTTAGTGCCATTATTTACCATATTAAGAGACAAGAGTCCTCAGGAGGAAATCTCCCTCAACCCAGAACACCAAAAAAATTTTGAGGCTTTTCAAAATGCTTTACATCACTGTTCTCTGAGAAGGTATTCTGCATAATGCCCTCTGTCCCTTTGGGTCTTATAGGACAGAGCCTGGCCACAGCAGTCATCACCCAGGAGGGGGCCCCTTTGGAATGGATACATACATCCATGGCTGGTACACCTCAAGTATATTCCCAAATAGGCCAGCTGGCGGATGCTGTTATAAGGGGAAGAACTCAGGCACAGAGACACTACGGGATAGACCCTCATGACATCATCCTCCCGTACAAACTGACAGATGTTGAATGGCTAGTTCACAACCATTCACACCTGGCTATTTCCTTAGAGGCTTCATGGGGAAATTGGATTGTCATTTTACACCTTCTAGGTGGGCAGCCTTCCTGCAAAAATTCTCCCTGGAGCTTATAATGCCCTCTCTGTTTATAAAAGAACCCATACCACATGTACCATGCATTTTCACTGGTGGAGGGAAAGCTGGCTCAGCCTACGTGGCTTTTAGAGAGAACAGTTCCACCCCAACAAGCCAAAGATTCCAGCCAAACCAAGGATCCACCCAATATAAGGAATTATTAGTAGTCATAATGGCACTACAGGACATTCTAGAGTCCTGCAACCTTTATACTGACAGTTTATATGTGGCCAACCTTCTACCTCATTTACCACAGGCCCACATTAGGCTGGACAGTAACCCAATCTCACCTCTTATGATAGAGCTTAAGGCCCTTTTAGAAGGAAGGAATGCCCCAATATACCTTCAACACCTTAGGGGACACTCGGGCCTTCCCAGTTTCTTATCTATGGGCAATGCTCTGGCAGATCAGCTGGCCTCGGGGCCTAACATTCTAACATCTCAGGAAGCTACAAACTTTCATGAGCTAACCCATGTAAATTGGAGAGGTCTACACCAAAATTTCCCTCAGGTGCCTATAAAAGAATTGAAAAAAATTGTTCAACGTGTAAATCTTGCCAGCCCTTCCTTAAGGTACCCCTGCTTCAACCCCAAAGAGTTAATCCTTGAGGCTTATGACCTAATGCTGTCTGACAAACCTATGTCACTCATTTTACTGCTTTTGGCAAGCTTAAATGTGTTTTTGTGTCCATTGACACCCATTCTAGAGCCTGCTGGGCCACGGCCCACACTGGAGAAAGAGCCAAACATGCCCAGTCTCACTTCCTTCAGAGTTTTCCAATGCTGGGACTGCCCAGTCAGATTAAAACTGACAATGGGCCTTGCTTTATCTCTAAGACCCTTGCAAACTTTCTTGAAAGATGGCAAATTAAACACACTACTGGAATTCCTTATAACCCCCAAAGGCAAGCTATTGTAGAAATAAACCATCAATGTCTCAAGGAGCAATTACAAAAACAAAAAGGGGGAGTAAGCCCCCACCTGCAGTTGGCACAAGTCCTCTAAAATCAGAGGGGACTGGATCTCCAAACCCTTGAACAAAGGGGAATTTGCAGAGCATTGGGGGAGGAATGCTGCTTTTATGCAGACCACTCGGGGATCATTACAAAAAATCTGGATGAGATTCGAAAGAGAACAGAAGATAGGTGACTAAATTATGACCAGGGCTGGTTCAGCCAATGGTTTGACTGGTCACCTTGGTTAACTCTTTTATCGGCCCTAGCCGGCCCACTTATAATAGCATTACTTGATTGCACCATCGGACCCTGCCTTTTTAACAGGTTGACTCGGCTGATAAAAAACAAGGCCCAGGAAATCCAACTTATGACACTGTGAGCTAGATATGGCCCTTGATAAAACCCCCTGCCCACTGCCTTACCCTGACGATGGGTAAGGGTCCTCAAAGAGAGGGCAACCTAAGACAGGGGACAGTGTGGCGAAGAGGGGGAGGGGAGAAGACACATGGCACCCAATGACGGGTAAGATCTGACTACCCCTAGGCAACCTAAGACAGGGGTTAGGCCAAGAGCCGCCTTTAACTCCCGATGATGGGTAAGCCTAGTAGAGGTAAGCTCAGATAACCTAAGACAGGGGTCATGCTGACCACCCCCCTAATACAAAACAAAAAGGGGGAGTTGTTGGGCCTTACAGGCTCTCCAAAAGTGTGGCCTGTTGGAAATCTCTAAGCCTGGCTCGAGTCTCACTGACTGTCCCCGCCTACTGAATAACTTCAGCATAAGAGTTATGTAAACCACTGTAACCACAACGCTCACTATGACCATGAACTGAAGAGGGGAGAAAGAAAGAGGGGAGTTCTGATAGGCTCAGAGGTACTTCCCTACTCGTGGACAGCTCGCAATCAGTGCCTGTTTCCCATTAAGTTCTATGGAGTAATCACTACATACAGCCCGCATGCTGCCTGGGCCCTTTGAGATGATTGGCTGCCCATTCGGCACCATGGAAACCCCTTTTGTGGTTTTTGCCTTTATAACTGCTGTGTTGCCCACAATAAACGGGACCTTGCTTGACTTGGCTCCCCGCTGCGTCTGATTGTCTCCAGGGTCAGGGAGGCTGGGGAATGGGCAGGTGGTTGCACCTGACCCTCCTCGATCCAGCTGGTCCCAAGGGCTCAGGACTGGTTAAGACCCCTGGTGCGACCTGAAGCCCCTGCATTTAGTATATAAACACATTGCTGCCATGAATAAAACAGAGTCATTTTTCTCCCGGCCTCTCTCTTTGAGTCCGTTTCCTTTATTCTGAGGTGACTTTTCACAGTTTCCTCTCCCCTTCTTGCCAGAGCTCAGCCCAGGAACTGTCAGCCTGCCAGGAGTGGACAGCTCTGAGGCTTGCAGCCTTGTAAAGCTGTGAGCCTGGTCCAAGGAGGGAAGAACATCTTATGGATTGCTGCCACGTGTGACTAAAGAACCAACAGATTATATATATATATATATATATATATATATATATACTATTAGATTGACGGTTACATCTTGTGGGTGGGCCTTAAAGCAGAAAGTTGTTAATTAATCCTGTAACATTCATTCCTCTATTGAACCAGTAGTCTTGTCTTGCCAGAACAATAAATGTTGGAGGTCACAGGGTTCACAGCCAGATAAGATTGATGATTACTTTTCTCTTCTGGTAGTGTGCATAGCACTTTCCAGCAACATGAAAGCTATCCAGTAGGGATGAAAATTCTAGGTTAGAACCCGCTGGGTTTTTTTGCATGTTCTATGACTCATGTGTGTGGTGTCTTCAGCAACATGGTCTTGCTGTAATGTTCTGGAGGATAACCAAGAGCATTGCCAATAGTCGTAATGTATGGGAGCCTAGGGGAACCCACTGGCCAATAACTCTAAAAGAGGTAACCCAGTCCTGTCACTTTTGATTTGTGCCTATGTTTTTTTTTTTCACATAAATTTATTTATTTATTTTAACAAATCTAGACCCATGTTCCCGCTCTTATCCCCCACCCCACCAGAGCTCGTGCATCTGCCAAACATGCTTTCCACCTCTCAGTCTTTCTCATATTTTCGATGGGGAAATTGACTGTTTGAGCAGAAGTTCACTGTTTCAGTCAGTTCTTTGATGCAGTATTTTGTTGTTTTGTTGTTGTTTCCAAAATGCATTAGCCCAACTGCTTTGACAAAAGCTCAGGGGGCCCTACACAAGAAATACTTACAACTGGGTAATTGGCACTAGCATCCACAGATGAGTGATACCATGCATCGTTGTTTTTCTGGGCTGTGTTAACTTCACTCAGCAATATGTCCTCAGCTCCAGCCATTTTCCTGACAAGCTCGTGATGTGTCTCTTTCTTACATGCTGCATAGAATCCATTGTGTAGATGTACCACATTTGCTCTATCCACTCATCAGTTGAGGGGCATTAGGTTGGTTCCACTCCTTGCTATGTGAAGAGAGCTGCAATAAACATGGCCGTGCATGACTCTGTGGTGGCGTAAGTCTTGAGGTACATGCCAGGAGTGGTATGGCTGGGTGGGTGGCAATTTCATTCCAAGTCTTCAAGGGTTCTCCACACTGCTTTCCAAGTGGCTTGTACAATTTTTACATTCCCACCAGCAGTGGATGAGTGTTCCCTCCCCTTCCCCACAACCTCCCAGCATTGGTATCATTTGTTTTTCTTGATCCTAGCCAGTCTTATTGGAGTAAGATGATACTAAGTGGTTTTCATTGGCATTCCTTAATGATTAGTGATGTTTGAGAGTTTCTTGAGGTGTTTCTCAGTCATCTAATTCTTCCTTGTGAAGTCTCTGTTCAGTTCTTTGCTCCATCTATTGAGCGGGTCGTTGGTTTTTTCTTTTTCTTTGTTTTTTGAGTATTTATATATTCTGGAATCAATGCTTTGTCCAGATTGTATCTGCAGTGAAGTTTTTCCTCCCATTCTGTGGGATTTTCCTTCACTTCCTTGATTGTTTCTCTTTGATGTACAGAAGTTTTTGAGTTTGATGAGGTCCCATTTGTCAATTGTTCGACTTATTTCTTGTGCAGCTGCTGTCTGATTTAGGAGTCTTTTTCTACGCCTATGTTCTGTAGTTCTGCTGCCAACTTTTTTCTCTATCACCTTCAGAGTTTGGGGTTTCACGGGAGGTCTTTAATCCATCTGGAGTTGACTTTTTGTACAGGGGAGAGGTAGGGTTAAGTTTCATTCTTATAAAGTGGTGATCCATTTTTGCCAACACCACTTGCTGAAGATGCTGGTCTTTCCTCCATTGTGGTTTTGGCCCCTTGTCAAATATGAGATGGCTGAAATTGTATGTGCTCTGATTTGGATCTTCGGTTTTTGTTCCATTGGTAAGCAGGTCTGTTTTTGTGCCAGTAACAGAGCTTCTTTATTAACTATAGCCCTTAGTATAGTTTGAATTCTGGTAAGAGTATCCCTCGCTGTTAGATCTTTTCACTCAGGATTGATTAGCTATTCGGGGGTCTTTTTGTTTTTCCAAATGAATTTAAGAACTTTTGTTTCCAAGCCTGTGAGAAACTCTTGGGGATTTTGATTGGGATTGCATTAAAGTTATACAGAGTTTTGGTAAAATGGACATTTTTTAAATGTTAATTTTCCCAATCCCATGAGCATGGGAAGGTTTTTCCATCTTCTGATCTATCTCTTCAATGTTCTTTCTGTTAAGGGTTTAAATTTTTGGTTTCAGGGCTTTGGTTGCTTTGTGTTAGGTTGTTACAAGGTACCTTATTGTTTTTTGAGCTGATTGTGAGTGGGGAAGTCTTTTAATTCTTTCTCCCCCAGTTGCTGTTGTTGTTTGGTGGTAAAATGAAAGGCCATTGATTTTCTAAGGTGTAATTTTGTTCCTAGTCCTGCACTTTGCTGAAGCTGTGTAATCGTTTCTAGGAGCTTTTCTGGTGGAGTTTTTTAATCCCTATTAAAGTAAAAAATAGATATATCTCTTCAAAAAGGGATAGTTTGACTTCCTCTTTTTCCAATTATTACTCCTTTAATATCCTTTTTGCACTTATGCGCTAGCAAGTGTTTCAAGCACTATGTTGAAGAGGAGTGGTGATAGGGAGGGGGGACAGCCTTGCCATAGTTCCTACCTTTTAAAGGGAATGGTTTCTGTCATTTCCTCCATTTAGGATATATTGGCTGTGGGTTTCCTGTATATGCTTTGATTACATTGAGGAATGATCCCTCCAAGCCAATTCCTTCTAGGACTTTAAGCATGAAGGAATGCTGGATTTGTCAAAAGGCTTTTTTCAGCATCAATTGAGATGATGGTGTGGTTGTTTTTGTCTTTGAGTTCCGTTTATGTGTTTGATGATGTTTTGATTTTCGTATGTTGAACCATCCCTGCATCTCTGGTATGAATCCAACTTGGTCATGACGGATGATCGTTCTTGATGTGGGTCTGTATGCGATTTGCCAGTAATTCTGTTTGAGAAATTTGTAGGCATACTATGATGTTCATGAGGGAGAAATGTGTGCTGAATGTCTCCTTTTTTAAAAAGTTGGATACTTCTTTGGTCAATAATGGTTTGGTTCTAGAAATTGGTGAATTACAAGCCTAAACTTTGGGCACTATGAATATCTACCTTCTAAACAGTATCAGATAATAATGGTTGTTAGGTCTTTTTGAATGTTTTAATAATATTTGTGTTTTTTTTTTTTTAACGTTGGGCTGTTTTTTTTGTTGGGAGTTGCTTCTTACTACATCCTCGATTTCTTCATATGTTATGGGTCTGTTTAAGCTACTGGTCTCCTCTTGGCCAAGCTTTGTGGTTGGATTCCCAGGAATTCAGATATGCATACCATTTCTTCTAGATTTTCAAACTTGGAAAATTAAAAACAAATAAGTTTGTTCTTGTAAAATATTCCCATAAATTTTCTTGACCTTTCCTGTGCCTGTGTGATATATTTCCCCTTTCATCACAGATTGATTGATTGGAGTTGGTTCCTCCTTTCTTTTTGTAATGGGCTAGAGGTCTGTCTATCTTGTTTAATATCTTTCAAAGAACCAACTTTTGGCTTCATTGATTTTTGTATTGTTTCTTTGTTTCCTATTTCAATTGATTGCTGCTCTGATTTTTGTGTATATTTCTTTCCTGTCTGTTGCGTTTTAGGGTTCATCTTTTTCCTCTGTGCTTTATATTTTTTTTTTTTTTTTTTAGTTTAATATCTTTCTTTTTATTTCTGTTTTTCTAATGTAGGAGGCACCCAAGGCTATAAATGTCCCTCTTAGGACCTGCTTTTAAAGTATCCCATGAGTTGTGTTGTGTTGTGTTTTATTGCATCAGGTTCCAGGAATGTTTTTATTATTTCTTTACTTCCTCTGCCTGACCCAGTATTATTCAGGAGGTGGTGTTTATTCCCAATGTGTTTTGTAGGAGGAAGGGCTTATTCCTGGTGTGTGATTGTTGAGCTTCATTGGCACTGTGGTCCTGACAGGATGCATGAAATTATTTCAATCTTGTTTTGTATTTGTAAGGGTTGTCTTCTGTTGTGGGTCCCAGGATGTGGTCGATTTTGGAGAATGTTCGTGGGGTGCGGAGTAGAAAGTTATTCTCTGGTAGTATGGGGAATTTGGTAGAGCCTATGAGGTCCAGTTTGGTGTATCAATCGTTCAGTTCAGATGTCTCGCTGTTTGAACATTTTGTTTGTCCTGTTGACCTATCCAAAGGACGCAGTGGGGTATTGAAAGTCTCCAACTATGAGTGTGCGGGGGTTAGTCTGTGACTTGGTGTGCCTGGAGAATTGTATTTATAACGTGTTTGGGCACCAGAATTTGGGGCCTATATGTGTCTATAATTGTGAAATCTTCTTGAGGGATTGTTCCTTTTATGACAATGTATGGCTTCTTTATGGTCTTTGTCTCTTCGATTTCTTTTTACTTTGAAGTCTATTTTATCCGATATTAAAATACACACCTGCTTTCTTTTTGGTACATTTGCTTGAAATTGTTTTCCATCCCTTCACTTTAAGGTGGTGCCTGTCCTTGAAAGGGTAAGATGTGTTTTTCTTGTAGACAGCATATCGATGGATTCTGTTTCCTAAGCCATCCTCCCAGCTTATGCCTTTTGATTAGGGAATTTAGATCCATTAATATTGTAAGGTTATGACTGATAGGTTTGTGTTGCTTCCTTTTGCCTTATTATCCATCTGCGGTTTTTGATTTAGGTTCTACTTCTGCAGTTAGCTTTTATTGATTCTCTTCATCTCTAAGTGCCTGGGGTGGTGCGTCTCTTTGCTGTCTGTTCTTTGATTGCCTTCAATATTCTCTGAAAGGGGTTGGTGTTTCCCGGACATTATCTTGTCCCAAGTTGTTTATGTCTGTAAGATTCTGTCTCTCTCCTCCCCAAATGATTGACATTTTGCTGGGTATAGTAACTGGGCTGGCATCCATTGTCCCTCAAACACTGGGAATGCTTTGCTCCATGTTCTTCTTGCATCATTCATCGTTTGGCCATGAGAAAGTCCCATTGTTTTGCTGATAGTTTCACATTATAGGGAACTTGTTGTGTGGGTTCTGTGTCGCTTTAACGAATTTGTCGTTGGTTTGGGGTGTCGCTAGACATTTTAAACTAATGAGGGGGCGTGGAGAATTTTATTTTCTGAGAGCTTGTCTGTTTGGGAGTGCTGTGGGCTTCGTGTATTGGTAGTGGTGTTGGTCCTGTTTTTTAGTTTGGGGAAGTTTTCAGTCTATGAATGCTGTTGAAGATCTGATCATACCGTTCTCTTGGGATGCTTCTCTCTCCGTCTATTCCTATGATGTGGAGTTTGAACTCTTTTCATAGGGTCCCACATCTCCCGGTTGTTCTGTTTTTGTGTATGTTTAAATTTTTCATAATCTTCCTTGAGGTTTTTAGAGTTTGCTGTGGTATATCGCCAGGTCGGGAATATCTTTTTCTGTTCTATTCTGCTTCTGAGGCTGTTCATTTCACTTTCCCTGAATGGATGAGTGTTTGATTTCCTTTTCTTTCCTCTCTGATGTCCTTTTAGTGTTTCTTTTTTTAATTTTTTTTCTACTTTGTGGAGCTTCTCGATCTCTTTTTTGTAGCTCTTTTTTTGCTGGTTGTTTTCATTTATTTTTCTTTTTCAGCATGGGATCTTTTCAGTGTTTCTACTTCCTTCCGGAGCTTGTCATTCTCTCTCTCTCGGTCCTCATTCTCTTTTCTTAGTTCTTTAATTTGTTCTTTATGATCTTGTAGTTCTTTAAGTATGTTCCCAATTGTGTTTCTGATGTCTGTGTCCTGGGGCATCCCCGGAGGGATCCCACTGCAGGAGTCATCCATAGGGTTGGTAACGCTTGGCGTGGGATTATCCTGCCCCTTTCCAGTGTAGTCTCTTCTTCGTGATCCTGGCATATGGGCTTCCCCTTGCCTGTATTCCGATGTGAGTCCTAAATGCCTCTTTACTGTGTTGAAGGGGTGCTTTGCTTGCCTCCTTCAGATCCTTCTTTGTAATCTCAGTTGGCGGGGGGGGGGCTCTTCAGCCCGCCCCGTCACCTGCCGCTGGGCTCAGGAGATCTCAAATCTCAAGAGTCACACAAGCGTGCCTTTAATACCGGCTGGGAGGATAACTCCGCCTCCACAGCCACTAGATCTAATCAAGCCAAAGACCACACCTTTAATCCCAGCTGGGAGGATAATTCCAACCTCACAGCCACAAAGGCCAATCAAACCAAAGACAGCAGGACCAAAGGATCAACAATCAGCTCGCCAAGACACCCAGTTCCTACCTGTCTCCCCCTCTTCCTGCCGCTGGGCTCAGGAGATCTCATATATGACATTTAAAGAACTACAGCCACTATTACTGAAATTATTTGAAAGGATAGAAAGAGAAGGAAATCTCCCAAATTCCTTCCATGAAGCCCAAATCACTCTAATAGCAAACCCAAGCAAAGATACAACCAAAAAAGAAAACTATAAACCCATTTCATTAATGAACGTAGATGCAAAAATTCTCAACAAAATGCTTGCAAACAACATACAGGCACACATAAAAAGGATCATCCATCATGATCAAGTTGGATTCATACCAGAGATGCAGGAATGGTCCAACATACATAAATCACTGAACGTCATAAAGCACATAAATGGTCTGAAAGACAAAAGCCACATGGTCATCTCAATCAATGCAGAAAAGGCCTTCCACAAAATTCAACATGCCTTTATGTTTAAAGTTCTGGAGGGAATTGGTCCGGAGGGAACTTTCCTCAACATAGCTAAAGCCATGTACGACAAAACCACAGTCAACAGTATCCTAAATGGGGAAAAATTAGAAACATTCCTTTTAAAGTCAGGAACCCAGCAAAGCTTCTCCATAGCCTCACACCTTGTCAATATAGTGTTTGAAATGCTCACAAGAGCAATAGAAAACGAAATTAGCGGAGTACTAATTGGAAAAGAGGAGGTCAAGCTATCCCTTTGTGCAGATGACATGATAGTTTACCTAAGGGATGCCAAAAACTCCACCAGATAACTCTGAGAAACCATCAACAAGTTCAGTAAAATAGTAGGATACAAAATTACCTAGAAAAATCGGTACCCTTTCTTTATTCCAATAGCAAGCAATTGAAAAAAGGAATACATGGAGACTTTTCAACTCACAATAGCCTCCAAAAACTAAGATATCTAGAAACAAACCTCAGGAAAGACACTAAAAATCTATACAATGAAAATTTTAAACCCCTCAAGAAGGAGATTGAGGAAGACACCAGATGAAAGAACCTCCACTGCTCATGGATTGGAAGAATTAATATAGTAAAAATGGCCATTCTGCCCAAAATAATATACAGATTCAATGCAATCCCAATTAAAATCCCCATGAAATTCTTCATATACCTAGAAAAACACATCCTAAATTTCATATAGAAAAGTAAAACACCCTGGATAACCAAAGTAACCCTGAGCAAAAGGAGCAATACGGGGGGAGGAATTACCATACAAGACTTCAAACTATATTACAGGGCTACAGTCATAAAAACGGCTGGGTATTTGGCACAAAAACAGACCCTTAGATCAAGGAACAAAACTGAAGATCTGAATCTGAGCAAATCCAATTTCAGCTGCCTCATATTCAACAAAGGGGCCAAGAAGTCTCAATGGAGGAAAGATAGCATCTTCAGTAAATGGTGTTGGCTTAACTGGATCACCACTTGTAGGAGAATGAAACTAAACCCTGACCTCTCACCATGTACAAAAATCAACTCCAAATGGATCAAAGACCTCAATGTGAAATCAAAAACTGAAAATGATAGAAGAAAATGTTACTACTGACCTACAAGAAATGGGCATAGGAAATGACTTTCTAAATAAGACAGCAGTTGCACAAAAAATAAGGTCAACAATTGACAAAAGGGACTTTATTAAACTCAAGAGCTTCTGTGCAGTGAAATAAATGATCAAAGAAATGAAGAGAAAACCCAAAGAGTTGGAGGAAACCTTCACCAGTGATATATCTGATACAGCATTAACATCCAGAGTATATAAACTACTCAAAAAAACAAAGGAGGAAGAAAACAAATGACCCACTCAAAAGATGGAGTCAAGAGATGAACAGAGACTTTACAAATGAAGAAGTAAAGATGGCTGAGAAACAGCTTAAAAAGGAATTGCAAATTAAAACCACTCTAAGATATCATCTTACTCCAGTAAGACTAGCAATGATCAAGAAAACAAAGGATACCAAATGCTGGAGAGGTTGTGGGGAAAGGGGAACACTCATCAACTGCTGGTAGGAATGCAAATTCCTGCAACCCCTATGGAAAGTAGTGTGGAGGACTCCTAAGAATATGAAAATGAGCCTACCACCTGACCCAGTCCCACCACTCCTGGGTATATACCCCCAAGACTCACTCTATCACAGAGATACATGCAAATCTATGTTTACTGCAGCTCTATATACAATAGTGGAGAGCTGGAAGCAACCCAAGTGTCCCTCAACTGAGGAGTGTATAAATATAATGTGGCACATCTAAACAATGGAATTCTATACAGCAGTAAAAGATGACACAATGAACTTTGAAAGTAAATGGATGGAACTAGAACCCATTATGCTAAGTGAAGTAACACAGTCTAAGAAAAACAAATGACAAATGTTATCCCTCTTTTGTGGTTGTTAGCACCAAACTCCTAGTTGTAAGACAAAGTGAGCAATGTTAATTTTATATTTCCATTTACCTGAAAACAGCTGTGCTGTTATAATATGAATCCATTAATGGGCTCTAGAATTAAACTACCACCTGTTTTCAGACTGTGTAATTTTGGTATATGGGTAGAGGGTATGTACACATATTTTAGAGCAATATAAAATTAAAGGGTGTCATCTGAAGTTTACTGCCTTGTGTTCCTTTAAATGTATGACACATGTGCTGCCTTCCACTTGATGTTCTTTTCCCCAGGACCAGAGCTCGCAGCTCTGTGATGCTGCAAGCCTCAGGATTGTCTCCCAGCCAGCAAGTTAACAATCCCTGGGCTTGAGCTCTAGCAGGGAGGCCAAGAGAAAGTGGGAAGTAACACCCTGAGCAAAAGAACAACAGACTCAAATAGAACATGGAGACCAGGAGTAATTCCACAAGGGGAAAACTCAGTTTAATGTTGTAACTCAAGTCTTTTTATACAGATCCTTGCAGGGGGCTGGGACACACAGACTTGGGGGTTGGGAAAAGTGGGGCTTCAGGCCATTTGCTCCACATCAAGGCTTTGCCCTAAGGCATCAAAGAGAGTTTGGTGTCAGGGCTGGTTTGACAGGTCTCATAGTCAAGCAGGATATCAGCTGGGGTCCAGGCTTGGAGGCTGCTTGCTAACTCTCTTAAGTGCTTCTGCCAAAAGAATACCTACATCATCTCATTTTTATTTATTTAAAAAAAATCTCAGTTGTCACATAACATTATCATTTTTCTATTGGGGATACTCTGGAAAGTGCAGCTCAACACAGCTCACACTGGGGACAGCAGAACCTGGGTGTGTATATAGTAAACTGGAGGTGTGACATCTGCTCAGTACATCAAAAGAGAGCCCTCAGGGTCTGGAGCTTTGCTGAAGTAGGCAAGGCAGTAATACTGCATTATCCCGACCCCATGGAGCCACTAGATGCCCATGGAGGCTACTAGATGCCCACAGAGACTACTAGATAACCCACAGAGGCTACTGGGACAATGTTTTGCAAATTCCCACTTCCACCCAGATAAAATCTCAGTCCCACAGCTAGTTTGCTACATTTTTAATTAAAATGGAGTGGTGTTATCATCCTTTTTTCAGAGAAGTTTTAGGGATAGCTTGATATTGGACTTAGGATATTCTGTGCTGTAACCACAAACTGGCTTTTGACAAACCAGGAAGCCAATATCCTAAGGTGGGGATTAGTCTTAACAAAGGGATTATCTAGGTGGCCTAGAGGGACTGGGGTTACAGGTAACATAGCTTTGTCAAAAAAAGATAACATTTTTCTCCCAAATATAAAGACACATGGCATTCTTTGATTTCCCTCTTAACACAGAGGCAGCAAAAGGCTGCAGGGCATCTGCCAAAAACTCTCAAAAGTTTCAAGTGCTTTTATACCTATCAATTTATGCACAGAAACTGGTGCCAATGTATCACAAATCAACTATATAAAAGATGTAATGGAGACTTACTGAGAATCTAACTTTTCCTTCAAGTGGTGGGACTCTAAAAAATGACAAAGCAAAAGTAATATTTTTTCTTCCATCAAGACACACAGGTATGTGAGTGACATTTTTTCTAAAGGTAACATTTTTCTCCTATATATTAAGGCAATATTTTTCCTATGACATAGACATAGGAATGATATTTTCCTCTAAGAATAATATTTTTTCTCCTATGCATGAAGACATACAGATACTAATTGATATCCCTTTTAACATAGATGGTGATTTTACTTGTAAACCCAGAGTCTTATGTTTGGCTGGAAAAATCTGTATACTTAACTATATTGATGGAATAAAGTCCAGTCACAATTATCCTTTTGGTCTCCTGTAGGTTTTTTCTTTAGCCAGCAGATCCTAGGCCTTAGAGAGGAAGGAGGAAGGGCAGGTGAGAAGAGGGGCAACATATTCCTTATTGTTGAAGATAGCACTTAGGCTGCCTCAGCCTTTTTTCCCAGCAGGAGGTTGGAGGATTGGCTCTGGCATCAGTTTCTCTGGAGGCATAGATTGTGGGCCTGGAGACAAAACAAAGTGGGGGCCCCACAGGTAGCCTCAGGCTGAGCTGGAGTCTAGGCCTTCAGGGATGCGTTTTGCAGTTTAATGATTGAATCTGAATAGTAAAAGTATAGGCCTTAAGTAAACATTATTTATTATACTAGGTTGTGCTGCTGTGTATGGTCACAGGTGAGTAGAAATACCATTGCTTATTTACTGTGAGTGTTATAGTAAATACCTCATTTATACATTTTAGGTAGACTAAGCTAATTAAATAATTTTTTTTCATTTTTAAATTGACAGCTTTTTGTATTTCATACACCATTTTCCATTCGTTCAGGCATATTTCCACCTTCCCTTCCCTCCCAACCCCACCCCACCATCCTGATCATTGCATTATGCCATAAACTTGACCTGGCATCTTCTCTCACGTTTTTTTTTTTTCATTTTTTAACATATACAGTGATACATTTATGAGTACAAGCATACCTTCATGTAAAACTAATTCAAGCAGTTGTGCCCAAACACACCAAGCCCATGGGTGCCTCATGCCCATCGCGGGGGGGGGGGGGAGCTTTATGTTCAATCAAGTTGAGTGAAAATGAGCTGTGCAGACTATATTGCTGTAGTTTCCACCATTCACCCCAATCACAGCCCTTACATTCTACCATGCCCCCATCTTCCACAGGTTTCCTTTCATGGGCTGACACAGTTTGTCCAGGATATACCTTTCATCCATGCTAATGACAGCACAAGCCATTAGATATATAGGTACTTATAAACGCAGTACTAATTGTTATTGTAGGTTACTTAGGTATAGACACAGATGTTTGCGATTGTAGGGTTAATCCATGAATTACATTTTTTTCTGTTAAATCTGACAGGGTCGTCGGGGCGTGGTGTGTCCGCCTTTAATCCTAGCACTTGGGAGGCAGAGGCAGGTGGACTTTGTGAGGCTCAAGGCCAGCCTGGTGCTACAGAGAGTTGCCAGAGCGGCAGCTGGGCCGTACAGGGAAACCCTGTGCTCGAAAAGACAACAATAAATGAAATAAATAAAACTAAACTAACTAAATCACAATAAATAAATAAATAAATAATAAATATGACAGGGTCTTACTGTGGGTATAAAATCTCCTAACCATTAGAGTGTAGGTTGTGGCATCCAGCCATGGGTTCATTCCTCCAATGGGAAAGCTAATAGCCAATTAGATTTGGGATATACAGGCATATGGCTGCCACTGCTGCACAGTATTTCCAGGCAGGTGAGGTGTAGCTGGTGCTGACGGAGGAGTCTTGCTTGACTCAAGGAGACCTATACTTACTTTATTGGTTTAGTGGCCTTTGGTAACACTCTCTGGTATTCCAGAGACCATCTGTACACTTGCATGTGTGGTCTCAATGCATCTTTCCCATGTTTACATCAGGTCTTTGACAGAAGGGCCTTATCGCCTCTCTTCTTGCAGGTATCCCAGTTTAGAGGCAAGAAGACTTTACCTTTTGGGGGGGGGCTTGATCCCCTGGCCAACATCTCCTTGGTAGAATAATCCATTACTGATGTCAGAGCTCCTGTATTAATATATTTTGCTTAAGTGCACAGTTTAAGGAGACTTTAGTATTATATTTGGTTCTGAATGGAGAATAATCCTTTTCACGGTTCCTATGTCTATTAGTCAATTAAAGAAGGCAGTTTTACTGGTTTTATAAGAGATTAACTCTATAACAGTTGGCTCCAATTTACAGTTGTAGAACGACCTCATCATCATCATGTTTCTCCTTGTTCTATGGGGAGGAGGTAAGAAAGTCTCTCATATTAAAACCTTTTCAGCACCTAGAAGGTAAGTTTCATTAGGACTCATTATAAATAGTTGTTACAAGTAGTATCCATGGAGGGGTTTGATGTTTGTAGCAATCTGAGGCTTTCCTTCCTTTCAATGTTCAGATGGGTCAACCTTTCTGCTGGCAATTTCTGGTACATCCTAATCAATGCAAACCCGTATCTTTTCTTTCTCAGCCGTTAAGTTGGTGACATTTTGACCTGTTGGAACATACAAATATTTTCCTGTAGTTAGTTTTAAGACTTGAATTGCAAGGTTTTTGACAAAAAGGTTTCATATCTGTCTGTATCCCCCTTTTGTATTTTAGGTTTTTGTTTTTTGACCCATGAGTCCCAAAAAGGCAGTTGTATTATACATACCTATAGGGCAGAAACAAGGTACAGATTTCATCAAACTCACCAATGCTGTTTTGGATGACTGTATGTGATTAACTTGGGAAGAAAACTTAATTTTTAAGTTAAATCATCCTATAGGTGAAAGAGAATGCGACAAGGTGATAATATACAACAGATAAATTATAGAGAACATTTGTATGTGCCAATCCCAAAGTTATTGTGATACAAATTTTAAGTAAAACAAATGTGGACAACAATTTATATCTCCAATTAACTCAGATGCATTACCGTTTTTATCAGAGCCTTTAAACTGATGTTGTTTAATATACACATATTTACTTTTACTTTGTCCTAAAACACCATGTAACCGGTAGACAGACTCTGGGCAAAAATGGATACTTGTTGAACTCACGTGAATTAAATATGCACTAATTGAATATACACCCGTGTCCCTCCACCACTCCTCCCACCCTTCCTGATTCACCATTTCAGTCAGTTTTCTGATGCAGTCTTTCTGTTGTTCTTTTAATATGCATCCAAACATCTGTGTCTATGTCAAGGTAACCTACCATAACAATTAGTACTGTTTAAATACATATATATCTAATTCTTTGTGCTTCATTTGTAGGATCAAAAGGGTATTCTTGGACAAACTGTCAGCCCATGAAAGGAAACAGCCTGAATTTACCAGAGTCCAAGACAACAGCTCCAGAGAAAGTAGACTGGTTTGTTTCCCATCCACTTGTGCCCCTTTTATTAGCCTAGGGAACAAGCTGCGGAAGATGGGGCGTGGTAGGATGTAAAAGGCTGTGATTTGCGATGAATGGTTGAACAAACCTACAGCAATAAAGTCTGGACACTTGCATTTGATCAACTTTATTGAACATACATCCCCCCCTGACTGGATGGTGGGACCCATGGATGTGTGGGTTTGGGAACAACTGCTTGGAAACGGGTTTTATATGAAGTATGCTTGTACTCAACATCTATACTTATTGTTAAAACAAAAAGGACCAACAAAGACTGAGTGAAAGAGGCAGGACAGTATGGCCAGAATGCATGATCTGGATGGGGGGGTGGGGGTGGGGGGGAAAGGGGAAGAGGGGGAAATTATGCGTTGAACTGAATTGGAAAAAAATTATGTTTTAAATACACAAAGCAGTCAATAAAATAATGAAGAATCTTACACAACGAAAGGCCATCCCTCTCCACAAGGAATATTTATAACTGGGTTGTTGTCACTAGCATCCACATATGAGAGATACCATTTGTCCGTTGTTTTTCTGGGACCGTGTTCCTTCGCACTTTAACATACTGTCTTAGCTCCATTGCTTTTCCTTGCAACGCTTATGATGTTTCTGTCTGACGACACTGCAAGGAATTGATGGTGTACATGTACCACCATTTTCTCCATCCACTCGTCAGCTGACAGACATGTGGGTTGGTTCCACGCTTTTTGCTATTGTTAACAGAGTTGCAATAAATATCGCTGTGCAGGGATCTCTGAAGTAAGATGAGTGCTTGTGGGTATAGACCCAGGAGTGGTATGGACTGGGTCAAATGGCAGGCTAATTTTGAGTCTTCCAAGCGTTTCTCCACACTGCTTTCCATTAGTGGCTGTACAAGTTTGACATTCCCACCAGCAATGGATGAGTGTTCCCCTTCCCCACAAACTTTCCATGACTTGGTATCATTTGTTTTCTTGATCCTAGCCAGGTCTTATTGTAGTGAGAAGGTATCTTAAAGTGGTTTTAATTTGCATTTCCCTTAATTNTGATATGTGTATGCATGTATGTTTGTATGTATGTATGTGTATACTTATGTATATATAAAACTATGTTTATATATATAAATAATATAAAGTTATATTTCTTTTTACCTGCATGCAACTTTACTGTTAAAATGTGAATCTCTAAATGTGTTTTGGAATTAACTATAGTTTATTTTCAGAATTTGTACTTTCAATTTATGTGTGGAGTATATATATGCATATTTTGGAATAATATAAAATTAACTGGAACTAAAAAAAGAGAGAAAAACCTGTTCAAAGAACTGACCAAAACAGTAAACTTGTGCATCGAAAGGGTTATAAAAGACAGAAAAAGAAGCAAGACAGGACTTAACATGTATGACAGAATCCATGAGCTCTGGCAGAGAGTTGGGGGACGTGAGGGGTGGGCGTGGATGGGGGAATGAGTCTAAATTTGATTAACAAATGTTGTATGAAATGCACTCAATAAAAATTAACTTAAGAAAAGAAATGAAGCTGAAATAATGACATCCTTAGATGAATAAAAGCCAATATTTCCAACAGTCTTCTATAAGAAATGCTATGGGAACTTTTAAAAACTGAGATATTAATTTGTAGGAAGACAATATCAGAATGCCAAAAACTCACTGGTAAGAGTAGCTATTAGGGGGCTGGACAGATGACTCAGTGGTTAAGAGCACTGACTGATCTTGCAGAGGACCCAAGGTTCGATTTCCAGCACCCACATGGCAGCTAACAACCATCTGCACCTCCAGTCCCAGGGGAATCTGATGTCTTCTAACTCAGTGGGCAATGCATAACAAGGGTACACTGACACGCATGCAGGCAATACACTCATATACATAGGTAAACTACTCATATACTTAGTAGGAGGAATAATATTTTGAAAAATTAAAACTGCCCCCCCAAAAATATTCAAGCCAGGCATGGTAGTGCATGCCTTTAATCGCAGCACTCAGGAGGCAGAGGCAGGCAGATCTCTGTGAGTTCAAGGCCAGCCTGGTCTACAGAGTGAGCTCTAGGCCAGCTGGGACTAAAGAGAGACCCTGTCTCAAAAATACCAAAAAAAAAAAAAAAAGAAAAATTAAAACTGTAACTACATTCACATAATAAAAGTCAATATGAAAGTATTTTAAATGATATATCAATAAATAAATATGAGGGAATATATGGAATGAAAATACAGTTTTACTGGTGGACTTTCTTATTCTTTTGTTTTTTTTTTCTCATGTTAAAATCATAGTAAATTAGTACCATTTCAAGATAGTTTTCTTTAACCAAGTATATTTTGTATGCCTTATGGCAGCTACAAAGCAAAACTGTACAATAAGAGAAGCCACAAACAAAATGCAAGAAATCAAAACACAGTGCAAAATCAATGAATCAATCAATCATAGAACATTGTATAAGAAAGAATGAAGGGCTACACTAAAATTAAAATGCAAGTTATAGAAACATTTATAGCAAGACTTTACCTACCAATCATTATCTAGAATACAAATGGACTAAACTATCCAATTAAAAGAAAAAGTGATGTTGGGCACTCGGGAGGCAGAGGCAGGAAGATCTCTTTGAGATCGAAGCCAGCCTGGTCTATGTAGTGAGTTCCAGGTCAGCTGTGGCTACAGGGAGATCCTGTCTCAAAAATACCAAAAAAAAGGGGGAGACAGAGTGACATAGAACATAAAACATAAGACCCAAACTACAAGTTGCTTGCAAGAAACTCACTTTGAGGACTAGTTGGTTTTCCAGAAGATACAGGTTTAGTTCGGTTCCCAGCACTCACATGGTGGCTATCAACCTTATGTAACTCCAGGTCCACAGAATCCTATGCTCTCTTCTGGGCNATACAATTTTAATATAGGCACAATTATCAGGCTAATGTAAATTAGCCTCTCTGGGTGCTTAAGGACCATAATTAATGCCCATACCAATTTAGCCAGGGACCTAAAGGATAACTTTGTTCCTTGCCCTCAGAGGTCAACCAAGTCTTAGGGGACTATGCATGGGCGCATCTCTTGAAATGTCCTGCAAATGTGTGTCACCAGTCTTCCTGTTCGGGAAAGTCTTGGATATCCACTAATGGGACTTCAGCCAGGATCCAGTCTATAAAGAGGACAGTCTGCTCATGCTTCAGAAAAGGAAGTCTGGTCTAGCAAGATATGACTTTGTCCTTCAGTGAATGTAATTGTTAAATGAAAAGCTGAAAGGAGCCAGGGGCTCCCACCCTCCCCACAACCCCACCCTTCCCGCCCCCCACCCTTCCCACTCCCCACCCCCACCCTCCCCAGCACCCCCCACCCCCCTCCACACCCCCCCCAAAAAACCAGAGAGATCCCTGATGACCAGATCCTCAACTGACCTCAAGAAAATAAAAACCTTGGTTAATCTGGACTAACTCTGGACTTAAGCATCCACAAGGAAAGTAAAACCAGAAATAAATAATCAGTAAGGCATGAGAAATTGTACTTCAGATATAAAACTTGAGATCTTAGTAAAAAGACAAAAAGAAGAAAGAGAACTTTAGTTTGGCCTGTCTTCAATTCTTACTGGCAAGTGCATCTACTCTGTGGCTGCCACTGCTTTTGCCACTCTTCAGAGCCCTGAGACACAGCTTTATTTTGGGGGGGTGAGTATTTTTTTTTATTTAATTTTTTTTGATGCTTTGCGCATTTCGTACATCATTTTCCAATTTGGATCAGGCATATTTCCCTTTCCCTTCCCCCCCACCCCCACCCCATCCCAGATCATATATTCTGCCATAACTGTCTTGTATCTTTCTCTCAGTTTTTTTTTTTTCCTTTTTTAGGTATAAGTGATAATCCATGAGTACAAGTACAGCGATGTAGTCTGGACACTCATTTGATCAACTTGATTGAACAAACAACCTATCACCCCCCACTGGATGGTGGGGCTGTGGTGGTTTGGGCACAACAGCCTGCATATTGGTTTTGCATGAGACACAGCTTTTTAACCCTCCAATATGGACTTAAGACTCATGTCTCTCCAAGAATCCTCCAAAACTTCAATGCCACATGGGGAGTACTGAGATACCCAGCTTGTGGACTAAGCAGCTAAGGGGATTTCAGCTGTAAGTATAGACTGCCATTGTTGGAGTACTTGGACTGTATCATGGAGGCCAGTGCAGGGGGATCAACACAGGACTTGTGGCTACTGGACTTCATTTGGGGAACCATGGGAGGGAAAGACCCAGTGTGGAGCACAAGGGCAGGATTGATGGATTTGAGGTTTGCCAAGGAGGAACCTTTGAGTACCTCCTTAAGGAGAACATGATTTAGCAAAAAACAAAAATCCTCCAATTCAGGTGATATGGATATATATATATATATATATATATATATATATCAATGCAAGTTAAAAAAGAACTGGGAAAAAACTCTGGAAAGACTCGGAAAAAGATGCAAGACATGTATGGCAGATTGCAGGGACTCAGGTTTGGGGGGAGGCATGGAAAGGGAAGTAACTCTAAATTCGATTGAGAAACGATGAATGATTTATGGAAAAAGTTTAACAACAAAAATGAAAAAAAATTAAAGGGAACAAAAAACGAGAGAGAAAGCCCCATTCAAAGAACTGACCAAAATAGTAAACTTGTGCATAGAAAAGGTTATAAAAGACTGAGAAAAAGATGCAAGACAGGACTTAATATGTATGACAGAATCCATAAGCTCTGGCGGGAGATAGGGGGCACGACGGGTGGGCACGCATGGGGGAATGAGTCTAAATTTGACTAAGAAATGTTGTATGAAATGAACTCAATAAAAATTTTGAAAAATAAAATAAAATCAGTCAAAGATGTAACCAAAATGGGAAAATATCCTCAATGAATATAACTGCAAAAATTCTTAACAAAATTCTTCTAAACAGCATACAGGTAAACATCAAAAAGGTTATCCACTGATTTGCAAGTATTTTGTTGAGAATTTTTGCATTTATATTCACTAGTGAGATGGGTCTATAGTTTTCTTTTTTTGGTTGTATCTTTGCCTGGTTTTGGTATTAGAGTGATGTTGGGTTCATAGAAGGAATTTGGGAGAATTTCCTCTATATCCTTCTGAACGGTTTGTGTAGTAATGATTGTAAGACCCCCTTTAAATGTTTTATAGAATTCTGCTGTGAAAACAACTGGGCCTGGGCTTTTTTTTTAACCTGGGAGATGTTTTATTATATCTTCAATTTCCTCAAATATTATGGGTCTGTTTAAACTGTCAATCTCTTATTAGTTAAGCATTGTTGGTTCCCAGGATTTCTGATATACTTCCATTTCTCTTTGGTTTTCAAATTTAGTAGAGTATAGGTTTTTGAAGTATTATTGTATAATTGTCTGAATCTTTTCTTTGTTGTGATGTTTCCCCTTTCATCATGAATCCTATTGATTTGGAGTTACTTGTTCTTTCTTTAGGTTAGCTGGGCTAGAGGTCTATTTTGTTTATCTTTTCAAAGAACCAGCTTTTGAATTCATTGATTCCTTGCATTGTTTTCTTTGTTTCTGTTTCATTGATTTCTGCTGAGTTTTGTTATTTCTTCCTATCTGTTGGATATAGGGTTCATTTGTTGTCTCTCAAGTGTTTTTAGCTGTAGTGTCACATACAGAACTACCACATCAAATATCCATCACGATGAAGTTGGATTCATGCCAGAGATACAGGGATGGTTCAACATACATAAATGAATAAATATCATAAAACACATAAATGGATTGGCAGACAATAACCACACAATCATCTCAATAGATGCAGAAAAAGCCTTTGACAAGATCCAGCATACCTTCATGTTTCAAGTTCTAGAAGGAATTGGACTGAAGGGAACTTTCCTCACCTATGATCAAATTCATATATAGCAAACTCACTGCCAACATCATCCTAAGTGGAGAAAAACTAGAAGCATTCCCCTTAAAGGTGGGAACCCAGCAAGGATGCCCTTTATTGCCACTCCTCTTCAACATAGTACCTGAAATACTTACTAGGGCAATAAGATAAGAGAAGAAAATTAAAGGAGTACTAATCAGAAAAGAGGAAGTTAAACTATCCCCCTTTGCAGATGATATGATAGTTTACCTAAGGGATACTAAAAACTCCACCAATGATAGTTTACCTATGGGATGATAAAAACTCCACCAGAAAACTCCTAGAAATGATTAAGAGTTTCAGTAAAGTGGCAGGATACAAAATTACACTAGAAAAATCAGTAACCTTTCTTTACACCAATAATAAACAAGTGGAGAAGGAATATAAGAAGACCTTACCATTCACAATAGCCTCAAAAAAAAAAAA
>VZQC01003157.1:351725-371603 GCA_009823505.1 Rhizomys pruinosus
AAAAAAAAAAAAGAATCATGTTAGTACTTCTTATTAGCAAGAAACTCTCTAGGACCACCAAGGATCATTTCAGCTGCCTCTGTTTAGTCATCTCAAGATCCCTCAAAGGGACGGCTGGTTACCCGATGGCTTGCCGCTCCAGCAGCCTCTGGACTGGGATGGTCAGTTTCCCCAGGAAGCCCTTGATGATAGGATGGCTCTTGGCAAATTTATCTTTAATTTCAATTTCTAAGACATCAGTTAAAAATGCAAAAAAGGAGTTTTTCTCTCTGTGCCAAATCGGATTGGTGGTGTTACTGATGATAGTAGACCTTCTCTCTTGCCCGTGGTGGGCACAGGGAGGGAAACTGCTCTTCTTCCCTGGCTGAATGGACATCTTCAGATAAGGGTCAGAGTTGAAGAACATCCCTTTCTTGAGTCCAACTGCCCTGAGATCTGACAAAGTAAAGCTGACAAGTTTTCGAGAATGCAGATTACCAGAAGCACCTCCTTCCATGCCTTCCGCCCCCATCATCACAGTCGGGTTCTTCACTGTGATGCAGGGAGTCATGGCTCGAAGGGCCCCGTTAATGCCATGGTAATATTTTAAACGGATTTTTATCTCTGATCTCCTCGGTCACAGTTCATCACTTAGGGGGCCCAAGGCAGGAACTCAGGGCAGGAACCTGGAGGCGGGAACTGAAGCACCGGCCATGGAGGAATGCTGTTTACTGGCTTGCTTCCACTCTCCTGAAATTCTATAGGCATCTTGTGGTTATAGATAGGATTTGGGGGCACAAAAAGCAAAAGGCATTCTGGAAACACAATTAACATCCTGATATTGTGGAGGCTCGAGAGAAATGCCTATCAAGATTTATTGACAAAATAAACTTCTTTGTATTTAGACCACTGTAACTAGGCCTAAAACTTGCAACCCAAAACAATTTAAGCATTACATTTAACAGGAAAATTATGTTCAAAAGAAAACCAGAAACCCAAAATAACAAATACCAATTGAGTCACCATGTGGCAAACCTTCCTTTTACCATTCATAATCTTTTTTTTTAATTTATTTTTATTGATGCTTTGTGTATTTCATACATTATTTTCCAATTCAGTTCAGGCATATATCCCCTTCCCTTCCCCCCCACCTTACCCCTACCCATCGCAGATCGTACATTCTGCCATAAGTTTTCTGCATCTTTCTCTGCTTTTTTGTTTTGTTTTGTTTTCTTTTTTTTTAACAATAGGTGATAATTTGTGAGTACAAGCATCCTTCATGTAAAACCAATTTGCAAGCAGTTGTGCCCAAACCCACACAGCTCATGGGTCCCACCATCCTGAAAAAGGGGGGGCTTGTATGTTCAATCAAGTTGATCAAATGAGTGTCCAGTCTATATTGTTGTAGTTTCACCATTAACCCCAATCGAAGCCCTTACATTCTACCACGCCCCCTCTTCCGCAGATTGTCACCTGCATATTTCTAAGTGCACCTGTGTCGTTCAGTGCCTGCGGAAATCAGGAGAGGATGTTGGATCCCCTGGAACTGGAATTACAAATTGTTGTTATCCACTATGTAGGTGCTAGGAATCAAACCCAGGACGTAAGCAAGAACAGCCAGTGCTCTTAACCACTGAGCCAAATCTCCAGCTCCAAAGCATTTTCTTAAAACAACAAAAAATAATTTTGAAGTGAAAGCATAATGGTAGAGATGCAAATGAAGAGCTTAAAAGGGGGAAAGCAAATTATCACAGGACTAAGCTCTTTCCCAGGAGCTCTGAAGATGCACCTCACTGAAGATGCGATGAGGTTAATGGCTCGTGGAGCCATCAAGGACCCGTGATGTTGAAGAACCCCTCGTCCAGCACTGGAAGACATATGACTGCAGGATTTCAGAGGTTTCCAAAAATATACAAAACACAGAAAACACTTCTCTCCTTTGCCAAAACACATCAGCCCTTTGTTTATATTACTTTTCCCCCTTCTATATGTTGAGAAGAATAAGATCCCTTCGTAGCATTGATAAGGCTGAACATAGGGAAGGGAAATGGGAGGCAGCTCAGTCAATTCTGTCTTGAAATCTTCTTTCACACCTCCGTCTGAAATGTAAATATGGACGGGGTCCAGCTTTTCCAGTCCGAATGACTTTGGCTGAGGGCGGTTGGTATGGAAGTCATTTCCCTTCTAGGTGCAGTAGCTGCTCTCCACAGACTCAACAAAGACATGAAATATCATTAACATCTGATTCTGCAAAGGTTGACAACCACTTCTTTGTTTTAGCCTGCAGTCGGGGGAAAGCTGCTGTGCATTACTCGATCATGAGCAAAATTATACCTATTAGGCCCTGATATGAGTATTGGAATATTTCTCTCATTTGTGCACAGTGCCGGAGCTTGAATATGCCTATTGTTTTTACAGTATCCATTACATATTTTAAATGGCATGGAAAGATCATATATGTAAACATGACTTCAGCTGAAGCTGAGTGATGCTTGGCAGAGCAAGAGAGGCTGTCAGACCTCCTTGTGCTCTGGTTTCAAGGAAAGGGGTGCCAAGAGATTCGGGGGAATGGCTGATGGTTACAAAAGAGTGAGAGGGATTTATCAATGGGTGCTCCCACATTAGAGAAGTCTAGGTCCTTTCCTTTGACACAGTGCACAAAGCTACAAAGCTCCTCTAGTTTGTGGCAAGCAGAACAAGGATAAAAGACTTGCGGAAGAGGGGGCGTGGTAGAATGTAAAGGCTCCGATTGGGGTGAATGGTGAAACTACAGCGATGTAGTCTGGACACTCATTTGATCAACTTGATTGAACAAACAACATGTCACCCCCCACTGGATGGTGGGGCTGTGGGGGTTTGGACACAACAGCCTGTAGNAAAGGAACAATCTTTGATATCAACTATAAGTGTTTGCCAATCACTTGGAAGAGCTGATGGAGGGGAAGCCCGTGCTGAAGAGGGCCAAAAATTTTCATTTGGGCATTAATTGCCTGGAGATCATGAAGCAGTCTCCATTTTCCTGACCTCTTTTTTATAACAAAAATTGGGGTGTTCCAAGGAGATTGGGAAGGCTCTATATGTTCAAGCTCTAACTGTTCTTGTACCGTTGATGGGCTGCGGCAAGTTTTTTAGAGGACAAAGGCCATTGAGGAACCCATACCGCCTCCTCTGTAAGCCAAGGTATGGGCAGTAAGCTCTCAATGGCCGTTAGGAAAACCCAGGCCATGTCTATCTAATTTTTGTTTAGCAGATATTGCGCTCAACTATTCCTTGATTAAATTTCCTCCAGGCCTTTTCCAGGGAGATAACCCATTTTTGTCATTAGTTTTGGGCAGGGGCAAGTATTCATTCACGAAGTTTTAGTCCTAATTGTTTTGCATAACATGCTCTCCCCCAAAGATTAATAGGCAATGGGAGGACGTAGGGGTAAATTTCCCCTGTTGCCTTCTGGTGCCCTCCACATTAGGTCTTAGAACTAATGGAGGGTGAAGACTCATACCCCAATCCGTTATAAGAGTGTGCAGATTGAATCATGGGCCAAGCAGTTGGCCACCATTGAAGCTATTATCTTTTATCAGTCCAGTATCTAAGAGGCTGCAAATTTTTTTCCTTCAACCATTAATTGTTAATGTAGGCCTGGTATCAAGGCTACTATAAATAAGCCGAATGGTACAGTAGAACCAAACCCTTCATTCCCTCGTCTTTCTTATGGGAGGGGAATAGTTTATGACAACTAGGGAGAACAAGGAGCGAGCAATACGATCTCCAGATGAAATAGAAAAAAGCCCTCTGGGAAGAGGAACACATGATTTTAAGTTCGCCTGTATAATCCTGATCAATAACCCCAGGGTGGACTATGAGGACTTTGAATGTTATGAAGAGCGACCTAATATCAAGCCCACGGTGTCTTGTGGCAACGGACCATGAAAGTCAGAGGGGACAGGTATATTCCCATCTGTGGGTTAGACTATTCTGGCGGTGGAACGGAGGTCCAGTCCTGCGGACCGAGGTGGCTCTCCGTGGGTGTTCACAGGCGATTGTGTCCAATGAATGAGTGTGGGGGTCCTCCATATTTTGAGGGCCCTTGGAGAGAGGGCCCCGCATCTCATTTTTTGGATCCTCAAGAGGGAGCCCTTTGATATCTTTTATTGAGCAGCATTCATTTGCCCAGTGTTTACCTTTCTTACATCTAGGGCAAAGTCCGGGTACCCTTATGTTGCCTTGGGAGGTACATTCCTTTTTCAAATGCCTGGCTTCCCACATTGGAAGCAGACAGGGCCAAATTGGTGGGTCTAGCTTGTTTCCTGTCCCTGTAAAATGGCTGCAGCTAGTCCAGCATTGGTGAGGGGCCCTCCTATCTCCCTGCATGTCCTTAACCAGATTGTAGACCTTTTGTCCTACGGGGGATGATGGCTGCTCTGCATTCTTTAGTACATTGTTCAAAAATAAGCTGTTCTATTAGGGGCATTGCTTGTTCCTGATCTCCAAGGATTCTTCCCGCAGCTTCCAGCAGTCTGGTGGACAAAATCAGAAAAGGGCTCATTCGGGCCTTGAATTATCTTTGTTAAATTGCCCGAGACTTCCTTTGTTAGTCAGTGCTTTCCAGGCACACAGCGCTGCAGTAGCTATTTGGGTGTAAACAGCAAGGGGGAAGTTGGTCTGATCAGCGGCGTGCTCTCCCTGACCGGTAAGCATGTTCAATGTCCATCGGGCCACCTCGCCTCCAGCTGTAGCATTAGAGTGGGCTTGTGCCTGCAGCATCATGCCAGAGCTGCTTTCCATTCCAGATATTGCTCCAATTGTTAGGAGGCAAGCTTTTGCACATACTGCCAGTCTGGGTGTCATGGCAATACTGGCTAGAGCTCTACCTTGAACACAGTAAAATTGCATTAACCCCATAGGCGCGGACGACTCGCTAACTCTTTAACTTGTTTGTGCTCTACGCACGGTGGCCCCACCACCATCATCAGTCTCAATGACTGGGAACATCTGTCTCATGGCATGCCGCACCTCGGGGAGCAAAAAGAGGTGGAACATTTCCAGGTGCATAAGGCAGAGGGAGCGAATGCAGGAGGGGGAGAGCTGTGGGCTCGTTTCCTTTCAGTTTTAACCTGTCCCACCTCCGGGCGACAGACTGAAAGTGGTTCATTTTTATACTTGGCCGCTTCCTCCTCTAAATCGTCCTCCTCGGACGGTGACAGTTCCCATTAGACTCTGAATCAGTTAATGGTTAAAGCTTGCAAGTCCTTTAAACGGGTAATAAAGTATCCTTGTTAACCCTTTTCTTTTTTATTGCTAGCATCTTTGGAGACTTCCCTTTTATATGTGCACTTAACTTCTCACCCCGTTCTGTTTCTGACATGCTTTCCTGGGGTCCTCAAGGGCCTGCTGACTTTCCCTAATTTCTCTTGACAGTTTTGACCTGTAGACAGGATCTGACAACTTCCATATAGGAATGGTGCCAGCTTTTAATTTATGTGAACGTTGTTCCCTGTCCAAATCACCCTTAAGTTTGTCCCAACTAGGGAGAGTAAGCGATCCTGTAAACAAACCAAGGGGCACCCGATCTATTTCCTGAAGAAGGTATTTAAGGGTCTTAGTAGAGACCTTCAACTGCCTTCCTCTTAAAACCGCTTGAAGTGGGTAACTAGGGAGTGTGTATTACCCATCCTAGGGGCGATGCAGGCTTTGTGTTCAAGAAACAACATTACAAGGACAATTACAACAGCCAATAAAATAATTAGGCAAGCTTGAATCCCTCTAGATCGTTAGAGAAAAGCATATCTCCAGAACTAACCTAAAAAATACTTCCTGAGCACAGTTCTGAATCCTCTTCGAAGACGAAGGGTCCTCTCGGCCCAGCGTTGGCAAGTTCCCGGGCCCGGGTCTTCGGCACCACTTGTCGCGCACAGCAGTCTCCCGGCAAGAACTTCACACGCGGACAACAGGATTCTTCTGGCAGCAAACTTATGTTGTCAGCTCTCTTTGTGAGAAGGACCCGAAATGGGGAAAGGCACTGCTTATATAGCAGTAGGGTTGTGTGATGCTCTGGATTGGTGTGCACTCCGATGCCTCATTTGATTCCAATGCATGGGCTCGTAGCGCAACAGGGGCCAATGCCTCATCTAGAATATTAGGTGTGCGGGCTCATAGTCATGCGCAGTTTTGCCTAGTGCGGAAGAGGTGGCTAATGCGGAAAAGGTGGCTAGTCTGTTGTTCTCTAGCCATCTCAGGAAGTCGGTGCCATCTTTAAGGTGCGACGTAGAGCCACACTGTTAGCAGTGTGACAGGCTGCCAACATCTTCATCGCCAATTGTTCCTTTAAGGAAGATGTAATGGCCCTCTTTCTTCTCTTTTATTTCTTTCTGCTTTGAAGTCTATTTTTCTGATATTAGAATAGCAACAACCTGCTTCTTTTGGTACCATTTGCTTGGAATATTTTCTTCCATCCCTCACCTTTCATTTTTTTTTTTTGGTTTTTGTAGATGCATATGATGGTTTTGTTTCCTAATGCATTCTCCAAGTCTATGCCTTTGATTGGGAGTTCAGCATGTAATAGGTGAAATAAACAACGTATGGAATGAAGAATTAATAAAGTTATAGAGTAGAGTTGCTCGTCCCAAAGCCACCATGGACTAGTTACTCTACTGACTATGCATGTTGGTATGTATCTTGTATCTATATGCTAGTGCTGAAGATAGTGGCTCCTCTCTTCTGCCCTTGGAATTGCTCAAGTATTTTCTGGAGAGTCGGTTCTGGACTGTATTCTATCATCTTGTTTATGTCTTGAAGATTTTTCTCTCTCTTAACTTTAATCGACATTTTGCTGAGAAAAGTATTCTGGGTTGGCATCATAGTCCTGTAACACTGGGAATGCTTTGCTCCCATGTTCTTCTTTCTTTCATGGTTTGTGCTGAGAAATCAGTTGTAATTCTGATGGTTTCCCTTTGTATGTGACTTGTTTTTCTTTTGTGGCCTTCAGAATTTTATCTTTGTTTTGGGTACTAGCATTTTGACATGAATGGCGTGGGGAGTTTCTTTTCTGATCTGTGTCTATTTGGAGTCCTATGTGTTTCTTGTATTTGAATGGGTTTGTCTATTTTAGTTTGGGGAAGTTTTCATCTATTATTCTGTTGAAGATCTGATCAATACTATTCTCTTGAGATTCTTCTCCTTCTCTATTCCTATGATGGGGTTTGTCATTTTCATAGTGTCCACATATTCCTGGTTGCTCCACTTTTGTGTAATTTTAAATTTTTCATAATCTTTATTGGAGGTTTTTAGTTTCGCTGTTGTATCTTCCAGATCTGATATTCTTGTTCTGCTTCCTCCATTTCTATTTCTGAGGCTTTTTCTTTCCTTTCTTCTTGATTGGATGAGTGTTCATTTCCTTTTCATTTCATCCTGTGATTTTCTTTAATAACCATTTCCTTTTTGCGTTTCTCATCTCTTCTTGGTTTCCTTATTTCTTGATTGGCTTCCTTTTCAGTGTTTTCTACTCCTTAAGGTGTTTGCTTTTTCTCTCTCTAGCTCTTTCTGGAGTCTGTCAATCCCTTCCTTAGTTCTTTTCGAAGTTTGTCATTGTATTCCTCTAGGTCCTTTTTGAGTTTTTCATTCTCTCTCCTTTAGTTCTCTGAATTCTTTATTTTCTTTAATTTCTCTCATCATAGGTCTGCAATTATTCCTCTAAGGTCTGTTTCTGGGGTCACCTCCAGGGGGATCCCATTGTAGCTATCCTCCTACCGGTTTGGTAGAGCTTGTGCGGAATTATCCTGCACCTTTCCATGTTGTCCCTTCATAGTGTCCCTGCATGAGGGTTTCCCTTTTTGTGATTCAAATCTCAAATTCCTTTTCAGTGTGGTGAAAGGCTGAAAGCTTGTTTTGTTTTGCTTGTCTCCTTCCGATTCGTTTTTTTTTTTTTTTTTAACCCCTCTATGGAGTGTTGACTTTTCTAGGTTTCAAGCTTTCACTTTTGTTTATATATTGGGTATTGGAAGTCTAAGTCACTCTTCCTTTCCTGTTCATTGGGTTCTCCTAATCTACTGGATACTCTCTCCTCAATTTCAGTTGTTGGCGGAGAGGGTGTGGGGGAAATTCCTGACTTAGCCCGCACCCCAGTACCTGCCTGGAGTCGTGTCGGGCTTCTGCAGGTGATACTAGCAGGTCTGGAACCTGAGCCCCCAACACATGAACTCACTATGTCACCCCAGCCAGACCAAACCCAGGACCGCTTCCGCCTACAAGGGGGAGGTGCAACCTAGCTGGGCAGTCGCACTCTGAAGGGGCTTAGGGCTCCGATCTAGGCCCGCCAGCCACCAGCCCCTCTGCCACAAACCAGCAAATCAATTGTCCAGCACCCCGAGAGTCAATTTGTCCTAAGTTGTTACCTGCCTGGAGCAGTGACGGGGTGCTCCAGGTGATCCTAGCAGGTCCAGAACCTGAGCCCCCAACAAATGACCTCACTATGGCACACAAGCCAGACCCAAACGCAGGACTGCTTCTGCCTACAAGGGGGAGGGGCAACCCAGCCAGGCAGCTGTATTCTGCCGGGGCTTAGGGCTAAGATCTAGGCCCACCAGCCACCAGCCCCTCTGCCACAAACCAGTAAAACAATTGTCCAGCACCCCAAGCGTCAATTTGTCCTAAGTTTTTACCTGCCTGGAGCAGTGGTGGGCTGCTCCAGGTGATCACAGCAGGTCCGAAACCTGAGCCCCAAACACACAACCTCACTATGGCACCCGAGCCAGACCCAGACCCAGGACCGCTTCCAGCTACAAGGGGGAGGAGCAACCCGGCTGGGCAGCCGCACTCTGCCGGGGCTTAGGTCTCCGATCTAGGCCTGCCAGCCACCAGCTCCTCTGCCACAAACCAGCAAATCAATTGTCCAGCACATCGAGAGTCAATTTGTCCTAAGTTTTTACCTGCTAGGAGCAGTGGGGGGCTGCTCCAGGTGATCCTAGCAGGTCCGACCTCACTATGGCACCTGAGCCAGACCCAAACCCAGGACCACTTCTGCCTACAAGGGGGAGGGGCAACCCAGCTGGGCAGCCACTGTCTGCTGGGGCTTAGGGCTACAATCTAGGCCCGCCAGCCACCAGCCCCTCTGCCACAAACCAGGAAATCAATTGTCCAGCACCCTGAGAATCAATTTGTCCTAAGTTTTTACCTGCCTGGAGCAGTGATGGGCTGCTCCAGGTGATCCTACCAGGCCCGGAACCTGAGCCCCCCAAAAACGACCTCACTATGTCACCAGAACCAGACACAAACCCAGGACCACTTCTGCCTACAAGGGGGAGGGGCAACCCGGCTGGGCAGAAACACTCTGCTGGGGCTTAGGGCTCCTATCTAGGGCCCCCACACCAACCCCTCTCCCACAAACCAGCAAATCAATTGTCCAGCACCCTGAGTGTCAATTTTTCCTAAGTTTTTACCTGCATGGAGTAGTGGCGGGTTGATCCAAGTGATCCTAGCAGGTGTGGAACCTGAGCCCCAATACATTACCTCACTATGGCACCAGAGCCAGACCCAAACCCAGGACCGCTTCCAGCAACAAATGGGAGGGGCAACCAGACCAGGCAGCCACACTCTGCCAGGGCTTAGGGCTCCAATCTAGGCCCACATGTCCACATTTACAGGAATAGGAACTGATGATATCAGAATAAGGGAAAACATATTTACAAAGACACATTCCATGAGCCATCCGAGAGCCTGAAATATTAATTGAAGAAATTTAATTATCCAGAACTGGCAAATGAGCACAGTCAGGGCAGAATTCTGCAACTCAGAGAAAGTAAATTCAAATATTTTTGATTTCCCAGCAGCTGTCTGAAAACTCTTGGAATGGTTAAGGTCTGGGCTCTTACACAGGGCTGCTAGGACACTGGCCATATTTCTTATGCCTGAGTGTAGCTCTGAGCTAAGTACTTGCTTAGCATTAGTCAGGCATCAGTTTCAATCCTAGAGTAAAAGAGTTCTCCCAAATTTTAACCTTAGGTTTTTCAAATCAGCATGAACATAAATCTGTCATGTGGGAAAACACAATTCCTGGGGCGGAGGGAGGACTCACTAGTGAAGAAGCTCTTTTACACTTCCAGAGGACCAGAGTTAATTTCCAGCAGTTTCTTCCAGTGGCTCACAACCACATGCAACATTAGCTCTAGGGGATCCTCTGCCTTATTTGGGCTTCCATGGACATCAGAACACACGTGGTACACACACACACACACACACACACATACACACACACACACACACACCAAAGAAACCTGGCTGGAGAGATGGCCTAGCGGTTAAGAGAGGTGACTGCTCTTGCAGAGGACCCGGGTTCGATCCCCAGCACCCACATGGCGGCCGAAAGCTGTCTGAAACTCCAATTCCAGGAGAACTCCAGTTCCAGGGGAGTCTGACACCCTCTTCTGACCTCTGTGGCGTTGCACATCACGGGTGCACAGACTTGCATGCAGACAATACATTCATACACATATGGAAATAAATAAAAACTTTTTTTAAAAAAGTACTTCTTTGTGGTGGGCAGCTCTCCTATAACTTTATAAGAGACACTACCGCTATTTCGCTGTTTCCACCCTGATGCCCCCACCGGGGGGGGGGGCTGATTTGGCCTGTGGGCTCGCAACCAAATGGGAGGCTTCCAATGGCATGGGAACCTCTGGAGCCAAAAGGAATGACCAGTCACTCACTCTGCATTGAATGTAACTGTGAGGGAGGCTCTGATGGCATGGGAACCTGCCAGGCAGAGAATGGTGTCTAGTCACTCACTCTGTGCCAGACATGACCAGACAGGAGGCTTTGATGGTGCAGGAACCTACCAGAGTCAAGAAGGAACTCTGTGTAGGATGTGACCATTACCAAACTTTTAATTCCTTTATTTCCTTCACTGATTCCATATGGCATTCCCTTAACATTAAACAGAAATTTACACACGCATTCACCATAGTTTTAACTCAGGATCTTCAGTCTTTTATATTACCAGATTCTCCTGTCTTCCATGTCAATAGGGAATCTGGGAGAGAAAATAATTTGCACAGACAACAAAAATAACTCTGGTCACTCTCTTGCTGATGCTCAAATGGGGGGAAACATGACTCACAAACCTTCAACTAAGACTCATGCTTGTAAACACAAAGCAACATAATCATATTTAGACCCTCTCCACTATCTGCATTCCCCAGTAGCCCCCCAAACAGATTTAATTCATTCTGTAATACATGTTAAGGCCTATGGATTCAATTTTTCAAAATGGAATTATTTTTATTCCTTTTAATCTTAATGTTGATTTTTTCACATTCCAATATTCCTTGTGATGTTTTGTTGAGAGATGATTGTGTGATACTGAGTAGTATGCACTGAATAATTAATTAGGTCTGTTTGGGGAAGATTTAGATTTATATGGCTACAGGTGTTCTTTGATATTTCCTGTAGCTGTAGGCATCTCAGATTTCCAATTAAACTGGTACTGATTTTTGTCTTCCCTCTTGATTTTGGGACTTGCTGAGCAGCCCTTCTATGGGATGGCTTAGATATGATATGGTTTTGAAAGTTTCTATTCCATGTTATTCCCCTGAAGCCTATCAATTTGTCATGGGGGTAAGGGGATGTCCTGAAATGTTTCATGCTGATTGATGTCAGGCTTTTCAACCATACATTAGCCTGTTGTATTCACAGCCCTTTGTTTAGCAGTTTTATGCCAATCCCAAATTGGCATAGGAATTTTAAAGGACAAAGTGGTAAGACTGTATTTTCCCCACAGCTCTGGGACAAAATACATTTAAAATCATTTACCTTATAGTGTAGCCTGCTATTACTGAGAAAGCTGTGGACGTATTTCTCTATGATGGCTCATTTGAATCTATGAAAGGACTCTCCAAAACCTTCACCTTCAGAACCTGTGGATTTCTGTTACAGAAGTCACAAACATTGTAGCACTCAGGATTTGTTTGCAAACATACAATCTCAGCTTCTAGTCATTATGCACATCACCATATAGATATTTCACCTCTTTAACTTCAATTTGACTTTCAGTCCAGATACCAGATTTAGGCTCCAGCTCTCCCCCTACCTCTATAGATATCAGAGCAACAATTTGTACCAGAATTATCTTCCCCTGTGAATCAGTGTACTCTATGATGTTCAGTTTATTTGAATGTTTTTAATATTTTACTTATTGTTTCTATTTTTTATGTAGGAGTGTTTTGCCTGCATATGTGTAAGTGCTCCTGTAATGATCAGGAAAACTCTATGTTGAACAGAGAAACCATTTAAGTTTATTTTCTTCTTTTTAATAATACTATTATTGATGTTTTGTGTATTTCAGACAGCATTTCTCAGTTCCATTTAGACACACTCCCCATTCCCTTCCCCCACCCCCTCCCCCAGATCATGCATTCTGCCATACATGTCTTTCATCTTTCTCTCAGTCCTTTCAAAATTTTTCTCCATAAAGGTCCATTGTTTTGGGCAGAATTGTTTATTTTCTTCTTACTTCACAGTTGCATGGCAAACTCCAGGCAGCCTAAATCCTCTCCCCTTTCCTTATTGCCCAGCCTCAAGTCCAAACCTTGAAACGTAGACATAATTAACTGGTTTTTTATTCCATAACTTGCTTATCCTGCTGAAAGGCAACATGACATTTCATTTTCTTTCTTTCTTTTTTTTTTTTATTGATGCTTTGTGCATTTCGTACATCATTTTCCAATTCAGATCAGGCATTTTTCCCTTTCCCTTCCCCCCCCCCCCCCCCCCAACCCAGATCATGTATTCTGCCATAACTGTCTTGCATCTTTCTCTGTTTTTTTTTTTTCTTTTTTAGCTATAAGTGATAATCCATGAGTACAAGCATCCTTCGTGCAAAACCAATCTACAGGCTGTTGTGTCCAAACCCCCACAGCCCCACCATCCAGTGGGGGGTGACATGTTGTTTGTTCAATCAAGTTGATCAAATGAGTGTCCAGACTACATCGCTGTAGTTTCACCATTCACCCCAACCGGAGCCTTTACGTTCTACCACACCCCCTCTTCCGCAGGTTGTTCCCTAGGCTTAGAAAATAAAGCAAATATGGGTCTCCCTGAGTCAAGCAAGACTCCACCATCAGCACCAGCTACACCTCACCTGCCTGGAAATACTGTGCAGCGGAGGCAGCCATGTGCCTGTATATCCCAAATCTAATTGGCTATTGGCTCTCTCCTTGGAGGAATAACCCATGGCTGATGCCACAAGCTTACATCCTTTACAGGTTAGGAGATGTTATAAGCCACAGTAAGACCCTGTCATATTTAACAGGGGGGAAAATGTAATTCATGGATTAACATATCATCCAAACATATGTGTCTATGCCAAAGTAACCTACCATAACTATTAGTGCTGCTTAAATACCTATATATCTAACTGCTTGTGCTTCATTAGTAGGATCGAAAGGTTACCCCTGGACAAACTGTCAGCCCATGAAAGGAAACAGCCAGAATTGACCAGAGTCCAAGTCAACAGCTCCAGAGAGAGTGGACTGTTTTACTTCTCATCCACCTGTGCCCCTTTTCTAAGCCTAGGGGACATTTCATTTTCTAAGTGGCCAAAAGTGCAAGGTAGCTTTCCCTTTTTGGCCTCCCCTTCGAGAGGTACCCCCACACACACACAAATACCCAACTTGGGGCTGCAGTCAGATTGGCAAGACTGTATGCCAAGCAGAAATTCATAACTGACTGGTGAGACCCTTTGTCAGCAGTGTTGCTTTTTTTTGGCTAAATGTGTCCGATTAACATTTGATTTGGGTCTGGCGGTCTTTCCTTATATTGGCCAAACTCTGAAACATTTATAGGCTGCAGGGAGATAACCAGGATTCACTGGAGCCAAGAATGTTGTTTGGGGACAGACCTAATATGGACAGGAGCCTTTTAGGGGACTTGGAAGCCCACAGAAGCCTGGGATCATGGCTGTCATAAATTAGTCACTTGTTTAGGCCAGACCCAATATGGGGGCAAGCTCTAAAATCGAAGGCCCTCAGGAAAGCCCAGTAGGCTGGGTCAGGCCAGATTTTGGGAAGATATTTAAATTCAGAGGCCCAGAGCAAGCCAGTAGGAAACATTCCTCTATGGCCTGTGCCTCAGCTCCTGTCTCCAGGTTCATGCCCTGAGTTCCTACCTTGGGTTCCCTGAGTGATGGACTGTATGTAACCTGAGAGATGTGAGCTGAATAAATCCTTTCCTCCCCCAGTTGGTAGTGGTCACTGTGTTTTGTCACAGCAATGGAAAAGCAAACTAGAACAGTAATTGGTACCAGAGAGTGGGCTAATGCTGTGACAGGCCTGACCTTGGTGTTTTGGGAGAGGATTGTGAAAGCGTTTGGAATGTTGGACTAGAAAAATCATTGAGTATTTAAAGTTCGTTGCTGTAGAAATTGGATTAGTTATGCTGAAAGAGTTGTAGATGATGGATTGAGGCCTGGCTTGTGAAGCTTCAAGGGGAAGCAGAGACTATCAGGGCTGTTTGCATGATATTTTTAAATTAAGAATCTGTGGGTTCTGGTCAGCTGGGGCTGAAGAATCAGCTGTAAGTAACAAGAGACCAGAACCTGAAGTGAAATCTTTGATGTACTGGACAATTAATGTTCAAAGCGTATGGAATGTTGGACTAGAAATATCATTGAGTATCTAAAGTTCATTGCTGTGGAAATTGGACTAGTTATACTGAAAGAGTTGTAGATGATGGAGGCCTGGCTTGTGAAGCTTCAAGGGGAATCAGAGACTATCAGGGCTGTTTGCATGATATTTATAAATTAAGAATCTGTGGGTTCTGGTCAGCTGGGGCTGAAGAATCAGCTGTAAGTAACAAGAGACCAGAACATGAAGTGAAATCTTTGATGTACTGGACAATTGATGTTCGTTAGCTGAGGATGAGAAATCAGCTGTAACAAGAGACCAGCATCACTGTGGTGAAATCTTCCAGGAAGAATTTCCTCAGGGCCAGCACACAGAAGCTGTGGATCAGAGGAGGCCCGAGCCTCCACCTCAGGCCAGAAGCAGGACTTGGTAATGTGTAAGAGTCTCCTATATGGTTCTGGTGTTGAAATGTGGAGGGGTCACAGAGAGCAGCTGAGGCTTGGCACTATGAGTGGTCAGGAAAGACCATTGGTGGAAGTGCACCTCGGTTGCAGTGAAGACCCCAGGATTGCAGGGGTCATGGAGAGAAGCTGAGGCTTGGCACCAGGAGAAGTCAAAAGAGACAATTGGTGAAGGTGCAGCCTCAGTTTCAGTGAAGACTCCAGCTTTTTGGAGATGCCAGGACCATGTTATGACCACCAAGAGCAGCAGCAGGTGTGGAATGGAGCTGGCCTGGGCCTGTGAGATGAGCTGTGTGTGCTGTGGATGGCAGACTCAGAGAATGGGAGCTGCTGAAACCCTTTGGAGCCCAGAAGATTGTGAGTGAATCCCAGATGTCCAGGTTTGAGCTACTTTGCTGGATTTAGGTTTTGCTTAGGTGTGCCCGATTCTTCCCTTTGAAATAAGACAGTACTTGTTTTGGATTTTACAGGAGCCCACAGTTAATAGACTTTTAAGAGACTGTGCACTTTTAAGTGCTTGGACATTTTAATGACTATGGTGCTTTTAAGTTTGTACTATCTTATGTTGTGATTAATGTTAACATCATACCTTGGGAACAAGAACTAGAAAGGTGGTGGTTTAATATTGATGTGTTTTGTGTGTCAAGTTGACAAGGGGTCAATTATGCTGGATAACTTTAGTGTCAATTTGACACACCTGGGTTGAGGGAGACTCAATTGGAGAATTGGCTCCATTGGACTGGCTTGTGGCCACATCTGTGGAGTATTGTCTTGATTATTGAGCAGTGTGGGAGGGTCCAGTCCACTATGGGTGGTGCCACCCCTGGGCAGGTTAGTATGTACAGTATAAGAAAGCAGGTTGGAGCTGGGCATGGTGGCACATGCCTTTGGTCCTGGCACATGGGAGGAAGAGGTGGGCAGATCTTTGTGGGTTCAAGGCCAGCTTGGTCTGCATAGCGAGTTCCAAGACAGCCAGAGCTAACGGGAGATCCTGTCTCAAAAAGATAAAAAAAGAAAAAGAAAAAAAAAAGCAGTCTGGGCATGAGTAGGGGGAGCAAGCCAGTAAGAAGCATTCTTCTATGGCCTGTGCCTCAGCTCCTGCCTCCAGGTTCCTGCCCTGAGTTCCTATCTTGGGTTCCCTAGTGATGAACTGTGACCTGGGAGATGTGAGCTGAATAAACCCTTTCCTCCCCTGAAAGATAAAAAAAAAATTCAGAGGCCCACAGGAACCTGAGGCTGTAACCACTGCAAATTCTGGACATTAGAAATAAAATTAAAGTAAAACTAACTAATGCTTGAGACAGAAATTATCTCTGAGTTGGCCTACCTGGACTGAGTGTCTGGATGTTTGAAGGTAGCCTGATCTCAGGATTTGAACAATTATGGGCAGCTGATGTGAGGCCAGTCCAAGGGAACTGGTTTCTGCCCACACTCCTGGAAATTTCAGCATTAACTCTGAGAGGAGGGGGTTGTGAGTCTCTGGCCCTTCTGGGCTTTTCTCCACTATTTTACATTCCTCAGACTGAGGGCAAGTTTCCAGAATGGTTGGGCATGGGTTCTTTAAATCAAGAGTAATCTTCTTTTCATCAAATGTGATGGTGGCACCAAGCTTTAGTCTTGTGCACAAAATCATTTGTTTAAGTTTTGTTTTTACATGCTCAATTATAAATTTGGGTACCCCAGTCATCTTTAAATTCATTAAACAATGTCTCTGAGTCTATTAAATGTTCAAAAAAGCACTTTTAAGCGCTAATTGTTCATACACATTTTTTTGAGTTGATAATTTAAAGATCTTACTGTTAAATGCCCTCTGATTTGGGTTTGCTTTCAAAATGGTTATGTTACGGTATCTGTTCTGTAAGTTGATTTTGGAAGTACTTTAGTTTCAGTGTTCAGTCTAGTTTGTGTTACTTTAAGACCTTTAAAGTCCAGAAAATTAGTTTAAAAACTGAACTACAGGGCTGGAGAGATGGCCTAGCGGTTGGGAGCGCCGACCACTCTTGCGGAGGACACAGGTTCGGTCCCCAGCGCCCACATGGCAGCCGAGAACCGTCTGAAACTCCAATTCCAGGAGAACTCCAGTTCCAGGGGAGTCTGGCGCCCTCTTCTGACCTCTGCAGCATTGCGCGACACGGGTGCACAGACCTGCATGCGGACAGTACATTCATACACATACAAAAATAAAAAAAAATAAAAAAAAAAATTAAAAAAAAAAACTGAACTACAGCTAGTCATAGGTTTGATTTAGTATGTTAACTAATCTTCAGAGCTGGGAATGAATTTAGGGACTGGCCTTTCTGTCTCATCTTGTCTCACCTTGTCCTGTCCTGTTTCTAGCAAGGAAACTGCAAACAGGCAGATGTGGTTTGTTTGGGGCAGGGGTTGGTTGCTTTCTTCCTGGGAGACCCTGCTTGCTTGGTTGTCTTGCAGCTTTTCTCCCTTGGATGAACTCTTTTTGACTTTAACCATCATGATCTGGCACTTGGGACAGACACAATGACTCATGGCTTCTCCTGAGGTGTATTATTGTGGCTGATCCCTGGATGTCTGTTTTCTTGCCTCTGGGGTTTGGGGGCAGCAAGCCTGGGATGGCTCTAACATGTTTCTATAGTGTCTTCTTAAACGCTGGGCAGTGATGTGATTTTGTGTCTGTTTCCTATAAAGATTTTCCCCTACCTTCTTCCTCATGGGAAGAAAAAGGCAGCCTGGGCCTGAACCAGTCCCGGCTCTCACAGTCTTTTCATGCCCTCTTCCACAATGATCCCTGAGCATGGGTGGGTGAGGTTTGATATAGGAGTTCTATCAAGGGATATACATTCTGGAGGTTCCTGTTCTTTGAAGATTGACTAGTTATGGGCATCAGTTTGCATTGCACTCTACTGTGTAAGAAAGCTTTACTAGTGAGAATTGAGGGATGAACTCATTTTCCCGCTGCCCCTCATCCCACTAAGTTCCAGGAGTCTTAGGCATAAAGGTTCAACTGTATATGTGTCTCCTAGGATTGGGCATCTTTCAGATGTATATTTTCTTTTTTTTTAAAAAATTATTTACTATTTTTGATGTATATGAATGTACTGTCTGCAACTGTCTGCATGTAGGTTGGTGCACCTGTGTCGTGCAATGCCACAGAGTTCAGAAGAGGATTCCCCTGGAACTGGAGTTAAAGATGTTCTTATGTGAGTGCTGGGAATCGAGCCTGGGTCCTCTGCAAGAGCAGTTGATGCCTTTTTTTAATTAATTTTATTTATTTCTGTATGTGTAGGAATGTACTGCCTGCATGCAAGTCTGTGCACCCGTGTCGTGCAATGCCGCGGTGGTCAGAAGAGGGTCTCGGATTCCCCTGGAACTGGAGTTCTCCTGGAATTGGAGTTTCAGACGGCTCTTGGCCACCATGTGGGTGCTGGGGATCGAACCCGGGTCCTCTGTAAGAGCGGTCGGCGCTCCTAACCGCTAGGCCATCTCTCCAGCCCCGATACTTTTAATAGCTGAGCCATCTCTATAGGCCCCAGATGTGTATTTTCTGTGCCTGACTAGTTGTGGAATTCTGCATTAGCCTCCATCTCTTGCAAAGGGAAGCTTAATTGATCAGTGGTGTATGGTATACTTGTCTGTAAATATAATATTACATATTTATAGTATGATAAGAAATTTCATTTGTCACTGATAAGGTTTCCTCTAAGATCAACGTCCTCTCCAGCCCTGTGCATCTGGCTGAACTTACAGTGGCTCTCATGAGTTCACTCCATTCTCAGGGCTTCAAGTCCAATTAGATAGATTTTGATCCCCACCCCCACCCCCAACATCAGTCCACTACACCACCAATAGAGGTAGTTTCTTGTGCAGCTTATTGTGGTTATTAGCCATTATGGGTGGGTTGTATCATTGATTGATTTTGTCCGTTATCAGTGTGCATATTAGCTAGCATTATGAGCTCTAAACTTCAGATAGAATGTTTCCAGGTCAGTTCCTGTTCCATTACTCTAAGTCCTATCCCTGAACCATGTCTTATCCTGAGCATATAGGACCTTATTTTCTACTTCTGGAAGATAATCAAGAGCTTTGGCGATAGCCTATATTATTTTGAGAGTCTCTTGGATTGATCGCACCAACCCATTCAAAGGAAGGTGTCCTCTGTCAGGCACTGTGTTCTCTGCCTCACATCCCCCAGGTTACACCACCCATACAATAATAATATTCAGTGTATGTGCATTTCTCATTGGGCCTTAGGGGCATCACACTTCACTCTGGATTCCCTAGGGATCCAATGCCCATTCATCTCTATTCTTTCTTCCCTTCCCATCTCCATCCTCCTTCCTCAGCCTCAGGACTTCCAGCTCATCCAAGTTCCCCCACTTCCACCATGCTCCCTGTTTGTCCCCCCCGTCCATTCCCACGATCCCCACCTCCCCCCAGATAAAATTTGTTTCTGACTATCCCCCTTTTTCAGGTTCTTTCTTTTTCTTTTTTTTATATTTACTATTATTTTTATTTATTTTTTGCTTTTTATTTTTTTATTTTTTATATATATTTTGTACAAGATTATCAAATCTAGACCCATATCCCCCACCCTATCCCCTCACCCCATCAGAGCTCATATATTCTGCCAAACATGCTTTTCATATCTTTCTCAAATTTCTCCATGTGGAAGTTGACTGTTTTGAGCAGTATTCACTGTTTCAGTCAGTTCTTTGATGCAGTCCTTTCTGTTGTTGTTGTTGTTGTTGTTGTTTCCAATATATTTCACTCCCAACTGCTTGGATAAAAGCTCAAGGGGCCATGCACAAGAAATACTTACAACTAGGTAATTGGCACTAGCATCCACAGATGAG
>VZQC01003157.1:372923-411730 GCA_009823505.1 Rhizomys pruinosus
GAGGTTTGATCTTTTCATAGTGTCCCACAGTTCCTGGTTGCTCCACTTTTGTGTATTTTTAAATTTTTCATAATCTTTACTTGAGGTTTTTAGTTGTTCTGTGTTATCTTCCAGGTCTGATATTCTTTGTTCTGCTTCCTCCATTCTACTTCTGAGGCTTTTTCCATTCCTTTCCTCTTGATTGGATGAGTGTTTGATTTCCTTTCATTTCGTCTTGTGATTTCTTTAGTATTTCCACTTCCTTTTGGAGCTTCTCAATCTCTTCCTGTAGCTCTTTGCTGGTTGGTTTCCTGATCTTTTTCAACATGGGATCTTTTCAGTGTTTCTACTTCCTTCCAGAGTTTGTCATACTCTCTCTAGGTACTTCTTAAGTTTTTCATTCTCTTGTCTTAGTTTTCTAACTTGCTCTTTATAGTCTTTGATTTCTTTAGGTATGTTCACAATTGTACTTCTAATATCTGTGTCCTGGGCCATCCCCAGAGGGATCCCACTGTAGGAACCTACCACAGGGTTGGGAGAGATTGGTGTGGAATTATCCTGCACCTTTCCCATGTTGTCTCTCCTCATGTCCCTGGTATGTGGGGTACTCTTTGCCTGTATTCCAATGTGAATCCCAAATGCCTCTTCACTGTGTTGAAGGCTTGATTTGCTTGCTTCCTTCAAATTCCTTTGTTGTTTTTGGTTGATTTGTTTTTCTCCTTTTCTCCCTGCTTATGGAGTGTTGACTTGTCTAAGTTTTAGGCTTTCTATTGGAAGTCTAACTCACCCTTCCCTTTCTATTCTGAAAGTTCTCCAAAGAATCCACTTGGACACTCCTTTGGCAATCCCAGTTGGCGAGGGGGAGTACTTGTTCTTCAGGTGGTCTTGGGAAATCCCCATCTCAAGTCTCACACAGGCCCACCTTTTATACCAGCTAGGAGGACAAATCTGCCCCCACAGCCACATAAGCCAATTGAGCCAAAGACGATTGAATCAAACCAGACAATCTGCCTGGATGAAATACCCAGCTCCTACCTTTGTTTCAGGTGGTCTTGGGAAATCCCCCTCAAGGACTTTAAATAACACACAAATGAACAAATCAAAGAACTAGAAGAAGATAGAGTAATACAAAGAAGATAGGGATAAGCTTCTGACAAAATACTGAAGAAAACTCAGGCTGAAATGAAAAGGAAAGTGGAAAACTCAATAAGCAATGTGAAAAGGACTAGAGAAAGCCTTAATAACAGAATGAATCAAGTAGAAAATAGAATATCAAGACTGGATGATAAAGTGGAAGTATTGGACTGCTTAAGCAAAAATTATAATATTTAAAAAAAGCATAGGCATGGTATATTCAGGACATGTGGGACACCATGAAAAGACCAAATCTATGCATCATAGGCACATAAGAAGGAGAAGAAACTCAGGATAATGGTATTGACCAGATCTTAAAAAATTGTAGAAGAAAATCTCCCCAAATTAAGGGGAGCATACAAGAAGCACATAGAACACCGAATAGACAGGACCAGAAAAGAAAATCCCCATGCCATATCATAGTAAAAACATTAGATGTTCAAAACAGAACACTGAAATCTTCAAAAAATAACAAGTTACATATAAATGAAAACCCATCAGAATTACAGCTGACTTCAGTGCAAACTATGAAAGCCAGAAGAGCTTGGACCAAAGTATTCCCAGTTCTACATGACTATAGATGCCAAACCAGAATACTTTACCCAAAAAATGTCTATTATAGTTGAAGGAGAAAGAAAATACTTCCACGACCTAAATAGGATGAAATAATTCATGTCCAGAAAACCAACCCTTCAGAGAATACTTCAAGCAATACAAAGAGCAGGAGAAAGGATCAACTACACCCAAGCAGCAACAGGAAGTAGTTAATGAAGGTATAACTGTCGAAATACTAACCTACACCAAGAATGCAAACAGAAACTAAAATGATAGGAAGATAGATAGATGATGGATAGATAGATAGATAGATAGATAGATGATAGATAATAACTTTAAATATCAATGTACTGAAATAAATGAAGAGAAACAAAGTAGTGGAATGGATTAAAAATAAAAATCCATCTTTTTGTTGTCTACAAGAAGCCCAGTAAAGAAAGATGGCATCATGAACTTTGCACATAAATGGATGGAACTAGAGGATATTATGCTAAGTGAAGTAACACAGTCCCAGAAAAGCGAAGGATGAATGGTATCCCTCATTTGTGGATGCTAGCACCAAGCACCAAGTTGTAAGGCAAACTGAGCAACATCAATGTTATATACCCTTTTCCCTGAAAGCAATTGTGCTCTGATAATGTAACTCCCTTAACAAGCTTTAGAATTAACCCACCATTTATTTTTAGGCTTTGGAATCTTGGTATATGGGTGGAGGATACGTAGGCATATTTTAGAGTAATATAAATTTAAAAAGGAAAAATGTGAATCCTGAAATAGGATATGGAAATGACAGTTTGTGTTCAGATGATATAAGTATAGTATAGGTGTGACATATATATATATATATATATATATATATATATATATATATATATATATGTGTGTGTGTTTTTAAAACAATCTATACTCATGCATCTACTGAGAGGAAGCTAAGCACACAGTGTGGTAGCTCCAGAGTTTGTAAGAGGAGACCCCTCACATTAGGAACGTGGGGCCTCTGACTATAAGCCACACCTATATCTCAGGGCCAGGGTGTCACATAGAGGGGCACAAAATGGTCTTTAAGCTTATAACTGGCAGGTGCTCAGTGACTGACAGAAGCCAGGCTCAGCCCAGGTGTCCAAAACAAAGGCCACACCCACACACTGGGGGAATACTGCCAAGCTTAGGATGGGGACCGTAGTTTCCTGGCTGGTATCACTGTCATATACTCTATGGCACTTGACTTCTCAGCTTTGAGGAAAAGCTGATCAGATTGTAACTTTGACTCCAGACTGTAAGAAAAATTTATACTCTAAGGGTCTTCCAAGATACTCACAAATGCATCCATGAGCTAAGGGTGGGGGGAGGTAAGAAACCAGCTAAGCCTGCTGTGGCCACCCAGAAACAGCCTTTCATTTTTAAAAGCGTATTCATTTTAGGAGACATGTGTGTGGAGAGGTCCAGAGGACGAAACTTGTTGGCGGGCGATCCCCGGACGAGTTTGTTTAGCGCAGCTCTCTCATTAGGGATTTGTGGCTGGCGGTCTGCTAGAAATGGCTTACTGCGGAGTGTCTCTGCCTCCTGCCCTGTAACCTGTAGGACGCACTGAGAGCTGGAGAATAGAGCGTCACGGCTTATCTAACATCTCATTTTTTGCAATATTTTTTAAAAATGTGATAATGAGTGTTTTTTGTCTGCGATGTATGTAAGTGCAGCAATGTGTACAGTGCTGGCAGAGAGCAAGCCGCATTCTTAACGAAGGTGCATTAACCAAATACCTCGTAAAGGGAAAAATACCATGTTGCCCAACCTTAATAAACAGAACTACATTAATAGTATAAGTCCCACTGTCACTTCGGTTGTGAGTAAAGGGGGAACGTAGGAAGATGACCCAGGTCGTTTTTCTACAACCCTGAGGACCGGCTAAGAGGCCCAGTACTACTAAACGCAGCTGGTTAAGCAATTGCTTCAGTCTCCCTATAAACTTCTTTAGGCACTTTGTGGAGGAAAAGCGGGTCAAGTTCAGCACATTACTCTGTGGGGCCTGGTCGTGAAGTTGGGCCTAAGGGAATTGTTCCACGTACAAAAACAAAGCTATGCCGGTCTAAAACTTCTGAGATAGCAGGTTTTTCCAGGCACACGAATGGGACTAGAGAGATCCTTGCCCCCTGTCCACGAGGAACAGACGCTAAAGGGAAAATTTAAAAGAACAATAGGAAGACCACAGCTTTAGAACATTCTTTCTGTAAAGGAGCTTGTTATATTATCGCCGTGGCTGAGAACGCTCAACGAACGCCCCATTGCAAGTCGCCTTTAATCTTAATTAATGTTCTTGTACTAAGGTAAGGAGTATACCTACAAACATCAAGCCACATCAGGAATTCACGACTCAAGCAAACTAATCAAATAAGCTGCTCTATATCTTGGTCCACAGGAGTATTCCTTCACAAAGCTTGACCTTAGATTACACTAGTTAGGGGAGGCAATTTCTCAGGGTGATTAGAATATTCCCCACTTTGGTGCCTCTCATTTGTGTATCTTAATATACTTGGCAAAAATAATTCAAAAAAGCGCAACAACTGGTAACGGAACATATATTGAATTGGACAAAATTCAAATGCAGAGTCATTGGGTCCTACACTAGAAGACATAATTTTTTCCTATAAGCTTCGGAGTGTGTTTTGCTCTCAGGTGTGTGCCTGGGTCAAAAAATGCTTTTGGGGCCTGTAGAAACACAGGTCACCTAGAACGCTCTGATCTTTTTCACTCCCCGACCTTCCTAGCTCACGTGGGCGAAGCAAACGAAACTATCTTATGAGTCTTCTGTGGGCGGTGTGGCTCGCTGCACGGGGACACGGAGCAGCAGGGCTCTGCTCGCTGCGCGCGCCCGGGCCGCGGTAGGCCGGACCTGGCAAGAATCGCCCAAGTCACACCCGCCGGCTCCGGCTCCGCCCCCCAGGCCGCCCCGCCCACGTGCCCACCTTCCTCACGCTCTCCAGCTCCCGCTGCTTGTTCTCGTTGGCGGCCTGGAGCTCCCTCATCTGTCGCTCTAGCTGCTCCTGCTCGGCCAGCAGCTTCTTCCGAAGTTCCTTCCGACGCTGCCGGGCTTCCTTGTGTGGTGGATGGGGCTGCTCCAGGCTTCAGACAGATTGGAATGGTTGAATGAAGGCTACAAAGGCAAAAGCACACTTACACAACTTTCATAGTGGCAGGAAGGGAGTGAGAACGTGGTGCACAGCTCTGAGTTCTGAAGTGATGCAGTGGGTGTGCGTGAGCAGTGCCTGCCTTTCTTCAGCCCCAATCAGAGAAATGAGTCACTAATAGTGTGTTCGTGAGTCCAGGCACCCACTGACTCGCATCTTATCTTTAACAGAAAGACAACCAACTTGGGAACACCGTGCGGCTGCCATGCATCTGGACAGACACCTCACAGCACTTTCTACTGGCCTTTACTATCTGCTTCTGATCAGTTAGACAGTCTTGCTCGGTTCTCAGCCAGAGATCTGCCGTGGCTTCAGAACCCCACCCTCCTCCGTGATTATTCCCTCCAAGTGGGCTGGGATTATCTACAGCGAGTCCTCTTTTTCTCTAAAGCAAACACGACGTCCTCGGGGTCTCTTTGCATCTCAAAACTAATAAAGGATCTGGTGGCCATCGGCTTAAATTCATGTATAATAAATGATTCAACAATGATGACTTGCTGTGCACAGCCTGTGCCCAACCATGAGTAGTCATAAGCCGAACTCACACAAATAGTGCTGTCCTCTGACATCCACAGGTAATCAGTAACACACAGACAAAGAGTTACAGTATCTTCTTTCTTGTCTTCATTCTTTGTCCTAAGGATACTTGTGTTCTATAGCCTAATCACGTCTCCTATCTCTTATCTTCGTTGTGCTCGAGCACTATTGCCACCAAATTAATTACTGACAGTGCACTACTTTTGTGCCACGGAAAAATGACCCAAGTTTGTAAAAATTTAATAAGCTAAGCGGGCGCCGTGGGAGAGATTTTAGACTAGCAGTTTTAAGATTTAAGTGAAGCAGTGGACTGCTCCTTGTGCACGCGGCAGCTCAGGGTTCTGAAATTCCCCCCCCCACAGTGGCAGCTTAAGAACTAGTCTTTGACCAAATCCCAGTTCCCTCTGGGGAATCCGAGACCTCTCCTCCTTGACCTAAAGCCTCCACAGCATTGCAACGACACGGTTGCCAAAGGACCTGCATGTATACAGTACATGATTCATTATACATACCAAAAAGTAAATAAATAAAAAAAAAAAAAAAAAAAAAAAAAAAAAAAAAAAAAAAAAAAAAAAAAAAAATTATAAAAAACAAAAAAAATTATAGAAGCTGACTTAAAAACTAAGACAGTCACACTTAAGGGCAGAGTCTGATGTGCAGCTTGCCGCAGTGAGCCGCCCCTCGTCTGTGTCCCAGCCTGCAGCAGTGAGAGGCCCCTTGTCTGTGTCGTAAGAAGGACACTGTCTCCCTCCTGCATGCTCCCTTGCTGAGACAACACAATCTAAAGCTAGACTAGAAATCTGTGTGTAGACCAGGCTGGGGCTTTGCAACTGCATCGAGAGATCTAAAAGCCTTCCGCCTCACTGATGGCTGGATTAAGAGCCTGGGCCGACCAGGCCTGGGCTTCTTTCGGCTGGTTTTAATGAGACACCCGGAAGCGTCGGTTCACTCTATGAGCGCCCCGCAAACTGTGGTGCCTGGAACTGCACGATGTAGGCCAGAGGCTGGGCCTCGGCCTCGACCTGTCAGGGTCAGCGCCTCCTGGACCGAGTTGAGGTGGTCACAAGAATGAGTAACACTCGACAATTGACCGGGTGATTGTGATGTTCCAAGCCAAGTTAAATTTAATTTCTTAACTAACACACATTGTTCAAATTCAAGAAGCACCGAAGGACACTGAGGATGCTGTCTGCCTCCTCGTATCCACAAGGTCGGATCGCCTGTCCCACCAGCCTGTGCACCTTCTCGTGGGATTCTATTTTTTTTTTTATTTTTTGTTGCTTTTTTGTTTTTGGTCTTTAGAGACAGGGTCTCGGTGCGCTGCTATGGCCCTCGCTGCCTGGAAACTCAACCGCTCAGGAATAGACCAGAAGAGACCTGGCCTATCCGAAAATCTCTACAAAGTCCACCTTGCTCATGTACCTCCGCCATGCTTTAGGATAAAGAAGCGGCGATGCACTCCACCTCGCCACACCCCCCGGCCTGTTCACTGGGCATGGTTGAGAAGAATGAATGGTGAGGACATTGCTCACTCGTCATTTTTTAATTTCGCAAAATGGTGTACATACAATCCCTGTACAGTTACTGACAGATTGGAAATAACACAACCTTGCAAAGCTCCAGCTGAATGCTATTCAAAAACCAGTCTGGTAAAATTTCCTTTCTACGATGTAAAACAGAACTCAACCGTATGATCATACTTTAGATTTTTTAATTGAACTGAAAGGGAGAAAATTCCATGATAGACGTTAAAACTGATGAAGAGAGTAGAAACACCGCCTCAAAATCTACTTTTTATTATACCCATGAGGTACCAATATGCAAGACAAATTTAAGAACTTGTGACTTAACTTGTTTTCTTCTTTCACCACACACTGTAAATAGCTACAGACAGTAGGACCTGGAGAAATGGCCAGCGGTTAAGAGCGCCCACCCATCTGCAGAGGAACCTGGGTTGATCCCAGCACCCACTGGGGTCCTGAAAACCGTCAACTTTAATTCCAGTTTCAGGGAATTTCTTGACACCCGTACATGGGGCCTCTTTTGCCCTCTTCTGACCTCTTGCGCATTGCACGAGATGGGTGCAGCAAAGCATACAGTACCATTCATAACATGAAAAATAAAAATATCTATATAGATAGATAGGACAGATATAACAAATAGCTACAGACATTAATAAAAACAATACTTTTCTTCAATATCATCTTTTATGAGATGTGAAAATAGAAAGAGAGTTTTTTTGTTTTTGAGACAGGGGTCTCCAAAAAAATAGGCGCCCCCCAGGCTGGCTGGAACTCCAGAGTATAAGCCAAGGGTGACTCATCGCAACTCCTGATACGTCCTGCAATGCCACCTTCCGCCAGTGGCGTGGATTAACAGTGTGTGCCACGTATTGGCCTGCAGGTCTCTTCCTTCTAAACTCCACAGAAAACTGAGAAATAGCGGCCACTACTCTGATGCCATTCTCTTGTTTCCTTCTTCTTATTCCGAGCACCTGATGTTCAAAAAGTGCTTAATCAAAACAATTTATTCGCAAACCAGGCACTTCCTTTCCATCTTTGAGGTCAGCAAGAGACCTAAAACGAGAAGTATAGTATTTATGCTTATTTAAAAATTTTTCCTTTTGAGTATGTCATTAAATGCTATGGTTGGTGAGGCAAAGCCACTTGTAGCCGGTGATCTTGAGCCTTACACCAACCCTTCTCTGCCCGTGGTGCTCCTAAGTGGCTAGGGATTAACAGGGCATCTTTTCATCATGGTGCGGCCAACTTCAGGCGCACGACCGAACATTGTCCACTTAAATTAGTATAGTATGCAGACTATATAGTAATGTAATTGATATAGGGCAGTCCTTCTCTGAGGAAAGAATTTCATCTGATGGCTAGTCTCTAGGTCTGTGCGGCCTGACAACTACTATTAGCCAGGCTGGACATCTAAACTAATTAAAGGATTTGTGTCAGTTGTTATTCTGTGGCCTCTTTTCCCTTAAGTTTCTTTGTGATTATTATAATTGTACTTGTTCTTTTTTTTTGTGTTTTTTCTTTTGTTTTGGTTACTTGCATGCGCCTTAATTTCCAGCATCTTTCGGGCCAGGGCAGAGCCCAGCGGTAGATCTTTGTTGAGCTTTCAAGGCCAGCCTGGGTCTTCATAGAGCGAATTCCAGATAGCTGGGACTCTGCCCGACGGCAACCAGGAGACCCTGTCTTTAAAAAAGTAACCAAAAAAAGAGAAAAAATAAAAAAAGAGTGCAGGAAGAAAGATACAACCCCCATACCAGTTCACTTTGCTTAAGTTTTTCTTAAAGTATCGGTCCATTTCATTTCTTTCTGTGTTTAAGCCTTTTGTAAATGTAATTACTTCATTTTGTCTTGTTATATAATATTAATTATATAGTTTTGATGACAGGATCTCATAGTCCCGAACTGGCCTGGAAGCTCGCCCCGTACGAACCAGGCTGGCCCCTTGAACTCACAGAATTCCTGTCCTCCTCCCAACACTGGGAATTAAGAGGTGGTTCGACCTCCATAGCCAATGCTAAATGTGTAACTTTTATGCTTTATTTTATAGTCTCTGATGTATTCCATGCCCTGCATCTTAAGCTATACCATGCATGCAATGCTCTGTCGGAATCTAGCCCAGCGCACAGAGGGTGCTCAGATCCCCTGGAAACTGCGAAGTTACAAGTCATACTGGCGAGGCCTGGGAACCCCAATTCCACACCAAAGCTGGGTCCTCTTCAAGAGAAACCAATGTTCTTTAAACCTCTGCTACAGTCGGCTTTACCACTTCTCTAGCCCCAATTACTCTTCATTATCTACACAAATCTGACATCAACTTCAATGTCAGTTGCAAAGAACATCTACAATGCAAGTTTACTGAGTAACTAAGTGCCCTGACTCTCCTTCGATCATTTAATCCGGTGTTGAAGCAAAGACCGTCCCTCACTGGTTGGTGACCACTCATCTGATACTAGAAAACACCCCTGCACTTCGGTGGATACATCTATGACTTAGAAGTACCCCCTGACCTGGTGGAGCAGTCACTCATCTACTCTAGAAGACCCTTGACTGTGCAACCCGCACATCGTCTACTGAGGAAGACCCCTGACTGGTGACCACGTTCTGACCGCTAGAAGACCCCTGACTCGGGCACCACATCTACCTCCTATAGAAAAGACCCCTAATCTGTGCCATTCCGACTCTACCGATTAGAAGTACCGCGCTGGATGGTGGCCATACATCTACCGCTAGAAAGACCCCTGCTGTGTGCACCACCGCCTTCACATCTACTCGTAGGATAGACCCGTCTCGAGCGTTGGTTGCACGCACATCTCCACTAGGAAGACCCCGATGACTGGGTAGACCCACAATCTACCGCTTAAGAAACCCCCTTGACTGGTGGACCGAAGCTCGTATACACGCTGACGTGAAATCTGGCTTCCCGTGAACGTGGTGGCACGTGTCCAGGTCTACGAAGCTCTAGAGGAGATACCCTTGACTGGGTGCCTCATTGACGTACATAACACGCGACATACGTAAGACCTCTGACTGGGTACAGGGCACATTCTAACAAGTTATGGCTTCCACCACTGGCGTCACATGCTTAGGATTTGACGCGTGCTGGTGCTTGGTCCTTGTTGCAGGGTCCTTACATAACACCCCCCCGAATGGCTACAGCCTCGCAGGTAATGCTGGTCAGTCATACGTAGGTTTTAGTGCATTAGCAATGCCCCTTGGTGGGCACGCATTGTCTTTACACCTTCCCTGAGTCTCACGTATATCTACAATTTTTTTCTTCCGTGCTGAGAGACAATTTAATTGGGTGGGTTAAAGAGCACTTGCCTGTTCTTTGCAGAGGAACCCTGGATCTCATATATGGTTCATATTCACACAGCAACCTGGGCACGATGCTGCTCAACGAAAACGCTGAAGTGTGCCCGGCCCTTTACGACTCTGTGGGCGTATCAGACATGCATATGGGTATCTAACTATCTACCCACATGCATGCAAAACACTTTACACACTAAAGATTAAACAAAAATAAATATTTTTTATTTTTGTTTTTTCGAGATGGTAGCCATCCAGCTGTCCTGAACTCATTCTGCAGACCAGACTGTCCTTGAAATACTAACAAAAGAATCTCATCTCTGCCTCTACCTGCGATCCCAGTGCTATGATAAAAGCGGCGATGTGACACCCACCCCATCGCGCAAATAATTTCAATTTTTTTTTTAATAAATTTTGTTTTTGTTTTTATTGTTATTTTTATTTTTACTTTATTTTTTTGTCTTCTTAAGACAAGTTCTCCCTAGTCACCGGCCTGACCCAGCTGGCCTGGAACTACGTCCTATAATTGACCAGCTGACCTGGAACTTTACAGAGATTTCTATCCTCCGTCTGCCAGTGCCCTAAATCCCGCGCTTTAAAGATAGGTTTTTTCAAAAATCCAGTGCTGGCTGGAATGCAAACTCCCTGGGCAGCTTTCGTTCTGCCTAGAGAGCAAGGCTGTGCAGAGTGAGATCAGTGGCGCCTCTATAAAATCCACGCTGGAAGTCATCTCTCCTACCCCCAACGTAGCATTTAAAAGTAATTTTTAAAAAGATGAGTAGCAGGGCCAGATTGGGCAGGATTACTAGCGATGTTAGAGGCTACGCTCGGCGGGCTACAGGAGGACCCCTGCCTGGCCTCAAACAAGTTAGGTAGATGGAAAATAAATATAGATCACTGTGAAGGAAGACCTATTAAGAAATACAAGTAAAAAAAGAAAAAGCTAGGCATTGTGGGCATCAGCGGATATCACCCTTTCATCCGCCCAGCATTCTTGTCCCGCAAAGAGGTAACGAGGGCCGGCAGATCGTTCGTGTGAGTTGAGGAGCTAGAACTGTCACTATAAGCAATACCGAGGTGGCTTGTCAAAAAGTAACATGCCTAAGATCTAGCATGCCAACGTTCGGAGAAATACTAGTAAATTGTCTGTCTATAAGCACGAGGGGGGAAAAAAAAGCAAATAACTATTTAATTTTATCAATTCGTCAAAAGGCAACTGAATTAGGTACAATTTTGAGTGATAACTGCCGAGGGGTGATTTAATAATAAGTTCCCTCAAAAACAAATGCACAGATAGCTAAACTTGATAAAGGTGTCATTGTCTGACAGATTTGAGAAATGAAATAAATAAAGTAAGATAATTATTCGATCAGGGTAGTCTTTGCTATGTGCCCCTGGCTTATAGGAAAAGCAGAACCTGTGGAACCTTGCGAACTTTTGGCAATCCTTGCAAATATTACCTCCGGCCATCTTACTGAAGTCCTGGACGATTTACAGATGTCTTCCAACATGTTTGCCAACCATTATACTACTAAATATGCTTTCTTGACCTACGCAAAGGAACTCCGTAGAGATCTGAACGGTGTTATCACGATGTCTTGCCAAATCTTGTACGCAGCATCATACATGTTTTCCCGAGCATTATATCTCACGACGCCTTCCTGCGTTAATAGATGTCCTGCCATCAGTGCGCAAATGATATCTATGTTCTTACCCAACGGCCCTGAGTCCTTGCAGAATTATACAGTACGTTCTGCCCGTCTCTTAAGCCAACATACATAGTCCTTTATGTTACCCCTCTGGCTTAGAATTTCTGACAGTTAACAGGTATGAGATGCCATCTTCCCCCACAATAAAACTATGTCTAGAGTGACGGACATCCCATTCCTACAATTCTTAAATAAGTATAAGAAGAAGTCACTCATAAGGCAGACCAACATGAGTACAGGACCTCATATATCCCCAGAAACTTTAGTTGGAAGAGGGCAGAAGATCATGCGAGTTCAAGGCCACCTCAAAGCTAAACATAGCAAGTTAAGTCCACTGATGACGAAAGGGAGAAGATCCTGTCGTCACAAAATAATCAAAACTGATGTAATAAATCCCTACAGAAGAATATAGAGGAGGCAAGGTTCCGGGAGGGGGGGAGGAGGAAGACCAGGAAAATGTAAGAGAAGGAAGATAAAGAGGCCAGGGGGATAGGTGAGTAGAGGTTCGATGTGTAATAGAGGGAGTGAGAGGGAGAGGTAGAAGAAATAAACGAGGAGGAGAGTGTGGCAAACCGGGTAGAAACGGGGAGAGAAAAGAAGAGGTGACGTGATGGCGAAAGGAAATCATAGATAACGACTGCTGAAAGTTAAGATGAAGAGGGAGAGCGGAGAGAGAGAGAGGTTTGAATNACTTCAGCATGATGTCCTCTAGGCTCCAGCCATTTTCCTGATAAGCTCATGATGTGGATCTTTTTGTTATTATACTATATATAATATATATTGGTATTATATAATATATATTAATTTTTTATCAAATTAGGATCCGTGTCAAACCCGCACCCTTGCCCCCTCCACCAGAGTCATGCATTCTGCCAAAACTGCTTTTTTCATCTCTTTCTCAGGTCTTTCTCAGTATTCTCCTGTGGAAGTTAACTGTTTGAGCAGAAGTTCACATTTCAGTCAGTTCTTTGATTGCAGTCCTTTCTGTTGTTGTTGTTGTTGTAGTTGTTTCCCAAAATGCATCACCTCCAACTGCTTGAACCCAAAAGCTAACTGGGTAATTGGCACTACATCCATGGATGGAGGGATGCCATTCGTCGTTTGTTTTTCTGGACTGTGTTACTTCACTTCAGCATGATTCCTACTAGCTCCAGCCATTTTCTTCCAAAGCTCAATGATGTTGTCTTTCTTTACTGCTGCAATAGAACCTTGTGTAGATGTACCCACATTTTCTCTATCCACTCATCCAGTTGAGAGGCATTTGGATTGATTCCAGCCCTTGCTATTTGAAGAGAGAGCTGAAATAAACATGCCGTGCATGTATCTCTGTGGTGGGTGAATCTTGAGGGTACACGCCTAGGAATGGTATGGCTAGGTCGGGTGGATAGTTCATTCCAAGTCTTCCAAAGGGTTCTGCCCACACATGGCCTTCCATAGTGGCTGCACGAGTTTACATTCCCACTAACAGTGGAACTGAGTGTTCTCCTTTCCCCACAACTGTCCAGCACTGGTATCATTCTGTTTTCTTGATTCCTAGCCAAGTCTTATTGGAGTAAAATGATATCTAAAGTGGTTTTGACTTGCCATCCTTAAATGATTAGTGATGTTGATCCACTTCTTTAGGTGTTTCTCAGCCATCTCTAATTCCTCCAAACTTTGTGAAGTCTCTGTTCAGTTCTTTGCTCCATCTATTGAGTGGGTCATTTTGTTTCCTTTCTTCTTTGTTTTTTGAGTAGTTTATATATTCTGGAAATCAATGCAATGCTTTGTCAGATGTACAACTGGTAAATATTTCTTTCCACTCTGTGTGTTTTCTTTCCACTTCCTTGATTGTTTCTTTTGATGTACGGAAGCTTTTTGAGTTTAATGAGATCCCATTTGTCAATTGTTGACTTAATAATTGCACAGATGCTGTCTGATTTTAGAAATCTTTTCCTATGCCTCTGTCTTCTAGTCGCTGCCAGTTTTCTTCCTATCACCTTCAGAGTGGGTTTCATGTTGAGGGTCTTTGATCCATCTGGAATTGCCTTTTTGTATAGAAGGGAGAGGTTAGGGGTTTAGATTTCATTCTTTTCTACAAAGTAGTGATGCCAGTTTTGCCACACCACTTGCTGAAGTGCTATCTTTTCTCTATTGTTGTCTTCTTGGCCCCCTGTCAAATATGAGATGGTTGATATTGTATTGCTCAGGTTTGAATCTTCGGTTTTGTTCCATTGGTCCAACAGGTTCTGCTTTGTATCAGTACCAAGCTGTTTTTATGACTTATAGCCATGTAGGTATATGCTTTGAAATCTGGTATAGAGATACCCCCTGTTAGCTCTTTTCACTCGAGGTTGTTTTGGCTATCGGGGGTCTTTTGTTTTTTTTCCAAATGAATGTTAAGGACTTTTTTTTTCCAAACCTGTGAGAAATTCTTGGGGATTTTTAATTGGGATTTGTGGTTAATCTATACAAGAAGTTTGGGTAGAATGGAACATTTTTACTATGTTAATTATTTTCCCCATCCATGAGAATGGAAGGTTTTTCCATCTTCTTGTGTCCTCTTCGATTTCTTTTCTTTAAGGTTTAAATTTTTGTTGTAGAGATCTTGGTGTCCTTTGTTAGGTTTGTTCCCTAGGTATGTTTATTGTTTTTGAGGCTATTGTGATGGGAAGGTCTCCTTGATTCTTTCTTCAGTTGCTCATTGTTGGTGTAGAGAAAGGCCATTGATTTTTTTAGGTTAATTTTGTACCTGTCACTTTGCTGAAGCTGATTAATCATTTCTAGAAGTTTTCTGGTGGACGTTTTTTAGCATCCTTAAGTAAAACAATCATATCATCAGCAAATTAGGGATAGCTTGACTTCCCTCTTCCAATTAGTATTCCTTTTAATTTCCTTTTCTTGCGCTTTTGCTCTAGCAAGCGTTTCAAAGCACTTTATTGAAGAGGAGCAGTGATGGGGGGGGGAGCCTTGCCGAGTTCCTACCCTTTAAAGGGAATGTTCGTCAATTCCCCATTTAGGGATGATATTGCTGTGGGGTTTCCTGTATATGGCTTGATTACATTGAGGAATGATCCCCTTTTCAAATTCCAATTCCCTCTAGGACTTTAAGCATGAAGGGATGCTGGATTTGTCAAAGCTTTTTCCAGCATCAATTGAGTTGATGTCAGAGTTTTTGTCTGTTCCATTATCCGTTTATGTGTTTGATGATGTTTTATTGATTTTTTGTAATGTTGAACGCCATCCTGGCAACTCTGGTATGAATCCAACTTGATTCAATGTGGATGATCTCCTTGATGTGGGTCTGTATGCAATTTGCAAGGATCCTGTTTAGAATTTGGCATCTTGTGGTCATTAGTGAGATGGGTCCTCTATTCTCCTTTTAGTTTGTATCTTTGCCTGAGTTTTGGTAATAGAGTGATTCTGCTTCATAGAAGGAAATTGGGAAGAATTCCCTCTGTTTGTTTCCCTTCTAAAATTTCAGTAATATGGTTATAGGTCTTTTTGAATGTTTTATAGAATTCTGCCTGTGAAAACCGTCTGGGCCTGGGCTTTTTTAGTTGGGAGGTTTCTTATACATCTTCAATTTCTTCAAAATATTATGGGTCCTGTTTAAGCTTTCGATCTCTTCTTGTTGTGCTTTGGTGATTCACAGAATTTCAGGTATTCACCATCCATTTCTTCTACAATTTTCGAACTTGGTTAGACAGTATAGGTTTTTGAAATATTCCTTGTATATTGTCCTGGATTCTTTTCTCTTGTCTGTTGTGATATTTCCCTTTTCATGGATTGTATTGATTGGAGTTGTTCTACTTCTTTCTTTTGGTTTAACTGGGCTAAGAAGGTCTATCTATCTTGTTTTAGTTCTTTCAAAACCAAAAACTTTTGAGTTTCATTGAGTTTTTTGTATGTTTTCTTTGTTCTATTTCACATTGATTTCTGCTCTGATTTTGTAATTTCTTCCTGTATGGGATTTAGGGATTCATTCTGTTGTTGTGTCTCAAGTGTTTTTAGCTGCAGTGTTAGATCGTTCACGTGTGCTCTTTCTATCTTTCTAATGTAGTCACCCAGGGCTATAAACTTCCCTCATTAGGACTGCTTTTAAATTATCCCCGTAGGTTTTTGTGTGTTGTATTATCATTGTCATTCAGTTCTCAGGAATGCATTTTTTTCTTTCTTTATCTCTTCCTTGACCTCATTATTTTAGGAGTGTGTTGTTCAGTCCCATATGTTTTTGGAAAAGTAGTTGGCTTTATCCCTGTGTTGATAGTGAGCTTTATTGCATGTTGTGTTGATGAGAATGCATGAAATTATTTCAAATCTTTTGTATTTGGGATTTCTTCTGTGTCCTGTATGTGGTCGATTTTGGAGAATGTTCCATGGTGCTGATGTAGAAAGTGTATTCTCTGTATAGGGTGGAATTTCAGTAGATGTCTGTGAGGTCGTTTGGTGTATCGTATCCATTCAGTTCAGAATCGTCCCTTTCTGTTTATTCTTTGATCCTGTATAATCTGTCTAAAGGACTTAGTTTGGTATTCGAAGTCCCCTAGTAACCCCTATGAGTGTACTGGGGTTAATCTTGCCTGTGAGATCTGAAGAAATTTTCTTCATAAAATTTGGTCAACATTTGATAATGTATTTCATGATTGTGAAATCTTCATGGTCCAATTTTTCCCTTTGACAAAAAATGTAATGGCCTTTTCTTTGTACTCTTTGATTTCCTTATTTCTGAGTCTATTTTGTTTGATATTAAATAGCAAACAACTGACTTTTCTTTTTGTTCCATTTGCTTGGAATACTTTTTTCCATCCGTTTCACTTTAAGGTGGTGCCTATCCTTGAAGATAAGATGTGTTTCATGTGAAGGCACTATAGATGGATTCATCTTGTTATTTGTCATGGAAGATTTTCTTTCCTTCAATTTCGACTATAATCGACATTTTTTCTGGGTAGAGGTAACCCTGGTTGGCATCTAATAGTCCTTTAACACTGGAATAGCTTTGCTCCATGTTTCTGATGCTTTCATATGGATTGCACTCGAAAAGTCACTGTAATCCTGATAGTTTCCCCTTATATGTCAACTTGTTGTTTTCTCTTGTGTGCTTTCAGAATTTTGTCTTTTGTTTGGGCATCCAGCATTTTAACTATTGATATGGCTATGGAGAGTTTTTTTGATCTTGTCCTGTTTGGAGTTCTGATGTGCTTTCTTTTATTTGTATTGGTTTGTCTTTTTTTAGTTTTTTTTTACCTTGGGGAAGTTTTTCATTCTATTATTCTGTTGAAGATCTGATTCCAATACCTTCTCTTGGGATTCTTTCATTTCCTTATTTCTAGATGTAGAGGTCTCGTTCTTTTGTGTCCATTTTTTTTTTTTTTTTTTGTTCCTTTTGTGTTATTTTAAATTTTTCATCATACTTTACTGAGGTTTTTAGTTGTTCTGTGGTTACTTCCAGGTTCTGATATTCTCTCTTTGCTTCCTCCTCTACCTTCTGCAGGCTTTTTTCCATTCCTTTCCTCTTGATTGGATGAGTGTTTGTTTCCTTCATTTCGTCTTGTGATTTCTTTAGATTTCCACTTCCTTTTGGAGCTTCCATCTACAGGAGTTCTTCCTGTAGCTCTTGCTGGTCTGGTTCTGATCTTTTTCACATGGGTGATCTTTCAGATGTTTACTACTTTCCTCCAGGAGTTTGTCATTACACCTCTTGGTACTTCTTAAGTTTTTCATTCTCTTGTCTTATGTTTTCTAACTTGCTCTTTATAGTGCTTGATTTCTTTAGGTATGTTCACAATTGTACTTCTAATATCTTGTGTCCTGGGCAATCCCCAGTAGGGATCCCAATGGTAGGAACTACCACAGGGTGGGAGAGTTGGTGTGGGAATTATCCTGCACCTTTCTCTGTTGTCCTCTCCTTCATGGTCCCTGTCATGTGGGTTATCTTTGCCTGTATTCCAATGTGAGTCCTAAATGCCTCTTCACTGTGTTGAATGGCTTGATTTGCTTGCTTCCTTCAAATTCCTTTGTTGTTTTTGGTTGATTTTGTTTTTCTCCTTTCCCCTGCTTATGGAGTGTTGACTTGTCTAAGTTTCGGCTTTCTATTGGAAGATCTAACTCAACTCTTCCTTTTTGTCTGAAAGTTCTCCAAGAATCCACTTGGACACTCCTTTGCGCAATCCCAGTTGGCGAGGGGGAGTAACTTTTCCTTCAGGGGTCTGGGAAATCCCATAAGCTTGACATCTCAATCTCACAGCGGCCCATCTTTTATACCAGCGGGAGGACAAATCTGCCCCCACAGCCACATAAGCCAATTGAGCAAAAGACGATTGAATCAAACCAAACAATCCCTGATGAAAATTACAAGCTCTAGACCTTGTTCAGGTGGTCTTTGGGAATCCCCTAGGGCTTTAAAGAAACACAAATGAACAAATCAAAGACTAGAAAGAAGATGCGTAATCCAAAGAAGGATAGGGATAAGCTTCTGACAAAATACTGAAGAAACTCAGGCTGAAGGAATGAAAAGGAAAGTGGAAAACTCAATAAGCCAATTGAAAAGGATAGAGAAAGCCTTACTAGCAGAATGAATCAAGTAGAAAATAGAATATCAAGAGAACTGGATGATAAAGTGGAAAGTATTGGACTGCTTTAAGCAAAATTATAATATTTAAAAAAAGCATAGCATGGTATATTCGAGGACATGTGGGACAGCCATGAAAAGAGCCAAATATGCCTCATCAGGCCACCTTAAGCAAGGAGAAGAATCTAGGTATTGTATTGACCAGATCTTAAAAAATTGTAGAAAAGAAAATCTCCCACCAAAAAGGCAGGAGCATACAAGAACAATAGAAAAAAAACATAGACAGGACCAGAAAAGAAAATCCCCAATGCCATATCATAAGTAAAAACATTAGATGTTCAAAACACAAGACAAATTACTGAAAGCCATCAAGAGAAAGACAATAAGTTACATATAAATGAAAAACACCATCAGAATTACAACGTGGACTTCAGTGCAAACTTATGAAAGCCGAAAGAGTTGGACCAAAAGTATTCCCAGTTCTAATGACTATCAGATGCCAAACCAGATATACTTTACCACAAAAAATGTCTATTATAGTGAAGGAGAAAGAAAATACTTCCACGACCCGACCTCTAAAGTAGATGAATAATTCTTGTCCAGAAAAGCCACCCTTCAGAGAATTACTTCTAAGCATACAAACGAGCAGGAGAAAGGATCAACTACACCCAAGCAAGCAACGGAAGTAGTTAATGAAGGTATACTGTCGAATACTAACTCTAGCAACCAAGAATGCAAACAGAAACTAAAAATGAATCAGGAAGAGATAGATGAGGGTAGCTAGATAGATAGATGATAGATGATAGATATAAACTTTTAAATCAATGTTAGCTGAAATAAATGAAGAGAAACAATAGTAGTGGAATGGATTAAAATAAACATCTCTTTTTGTTTGTCTAGCAAGAAGCCCAGTAAAGAAAGATGGCACCTGATGAACTTGTGCCCACATAAATTGGCATGGAACTGAGGATATTATGCTAATTGAGTAGTAACCACAAGTCCCAGAAAACAGAGGATGAATTGTATCTCTCATTCTGTGGGATGCTAGCACCAGCAACAAGTTGTAAGGCAAACTGAGCATACTCATGTTTATATACCTCTTTTCCTAAAGCAATTTGTCGCCTGATAAGTAAACTCCCTTAACAAGCTTTAGAATTAACCCAGAATTAATTTTTAGACTTTGGATCTTGGTATATGGGTGGCAGGATCGTAGGCATATTTTAGAGTAATATAAATTTAAAAAGGAAAAATGTGAATCCTTTGAACCTAGGTATGGGAACTGACATAGTTGTGTTCAGATGATATAATATAATAGTTAAGGTGGGACATCATCTATATATATATATATAATAGTATTATATTATATCTATATATATTGTGGTGTGTGTGGTGTGTTTGAAGTGGTACAGATCGGAGGGAACAACGGCAGAGGACAGAGGACAGGGAACCAACTGAAACAAGTAAAGTTCCTCCAAGGGACCATAATGCCTCCTGCTCTTGAAAAAATCTTGCCCTATAGAAAAGACAGAAAAGATTACAGGGCAGGGATAGCAGGGCGGCTGAATACTCCGAGAGGTGGGAGGCATGGAGGCAAGTGATCTAGATTGGACTGAGAAAAGATGAATGAGACACACATAACTTTAAAAAAAATCTTAAAAAGAAAAATCTATTTATATATAATGTATCATCTCATAGGGCATTTGAGTTCCAGTTAAAATTGCCTGAAGGCCACAACTGGATACATATTGTAGAATATGAGCCTCCAGAATGGTTGTTCCTGGGAAGTCCTCCAATATTAAAACTCAACCACAAAAGTCTTAGGGACTACTATGTATGAGTGGGGTGGAAAGATTTTAGGAGCCAGGGATAATGCATGGGCTTAAGGAAGCAAACTCATTCAGACCACAGGAAAAATGTTCAGATAAATTTAAAACAATGTGGACATTTCATATGCATTTAAAATATGCAGGCTTAATCACACAAAGCACAGAATTGCGAAAAGGGGGAAGCAGGTCCAAGCCCTAGCATAGGAACTATTAGCAAATAATTTATTTGGGGACGGAGAGTAGACCTCTCTAAGGGTGTGATTCTAGTTAGATAAGGTGACTAGACTCCAGTGGGCCAATTTGCATGTAGGAATTCTTGAGTAGAATTACCTGATGCAATAAGACTTGACATTTATGGCAAAGTACCAGACATCTTGTGGGTAAGAGCTATGGAATGCATGTAGATGATTGTGTAGTTTTGATTAAGATTCATTTAATGAACTGCACAAAATGTCAATGTAAATAATAAAAATTTAAGACAAGAATAAATAATACAAATATAAAATGTTAGTGTTTCAGAATTCGGAAATACTGTAGCATTTGATTATAGTCTTGTCAAACTACACCTCATACATTATTAGAAGGCTGCAATATTACAGATATAGTGTGAATACGTAACTTCTATTTTACTTGATCAGTGCTTGGAAACTTAAGACTTTGGTTTATGAATTATTGAAAGACTTGCCATGTGGGAATGTGGATTCTTGACAAAGGAAAACATCAGCAATCGTGCAACTATATACCCACCTGCAGTTTGGGCACCATGTTTATAACTCACAGCACATATTTGTGGGAAGATGGATCTCACATTCTGCATATCCCAGCCACCAGCCACATGCTCCCTCCCACTCTGTGTATAACATTCTTTGTTGTGTATAGTCTGTGAAACAATGAAATAAAATAAACACACATCTCACAAAAAAAGAAACCCATCTCAACTTCAAGGACAGGCATTATCTTAACATGAAATGGTAGAAAAAATATTCCAAGCAAATGTCACTAAAAAGTAAGCAGGAGTTGTTATTCTAATACCAAAAAAAGATACTTCAAACCAATACTAGTCAGAAGAGATAAGAGGGTTACTTCATTCTTATCAAAGGAACCATTAACCAAGATGCTATCACAATCATAAATATATACACACCAAATTCTGGTGCACCAAACTTCATAAACGAAATACATCAGGGCTTTAAGGCACAGATTAACCCCAACACATTCAAAGTAGTGGATGTTAATACTCCACAGTCTCCTTTAGACAGGTCAACCAGACAAAGAATAAACAGATAGAATCTGAACTGAACATAAGCCTCAAGACAAATATCCACATCAGCATATGACATCTGTGCAATAGCAGCAGTTCTATCTTGGGAGAAGTCAGTGGCTAACCAATTGGACCTAAAGCCCACTCAGTGGAAGGAAACTCATGTGTGGTAATGTTAACAGAGCCAGATGCACACATCTGCAGAGATCATAAATCTTAGACAATTCCACAAGGTAGACATATCCCTAGGCTAAGGTAGCATTTTACAAACCACAAAAGAAGTACCCTTATATTTACAGACAAATATCCCAGACACCACTCAGAAAAGAAGCTTCTTTTGCTCCAGATGAGAACTGTACAGAGTCCCACAAGTGGACACAAACAGACATGGTCTGTGAATGGCTCATGCCTAGGCCACACATCTATAATGCAGCCTCTACACACAAGACCCAAGCATCCTAAAACAAGGACCCAAGAAGCCATTAAGTACCTCTTTTTGTATCTTTTTGAGACAGGGTCCCCCTGTAGCCCCAGCTGTAGACCACGCTGGCCTTGAACTCCCAGAGATCCACTTGCCTCTGCCTCCTGAGTGCTGGGATTAAAGGTGCACACCACCATGCCCGGTTATTAACTACATCTTAACTTTCATTAAGGAAGCTCCTCCATGCAACAGGAGACCAGGAACTCCAAAGAGTCTGAATGACCAAACCATGGAGATTAGGATCTATGAGACTGGTTCAATGGATGGGTTGCCTATATTCAGCTTCACCCACCCATGGTTCAGAGAACATTGTGGAAGAGGGAGCAGAAAGATTATAAGAGCCAGGAAGGTGATGCAAACCAAATGGAAATAAATCCTACAAGCTCCTGGAACCCTGTTCATATGAACCTACAACATTTGTATCAGCATGCACAAGACCTATGTAAGCTCAGTTGAACAAAACCTCAACACAGAACTGCAGAAATGAGTAGCAGAGCCCAACCTTGGCTGATGAAATATTGGCATCAGATGGTGGTTGGGTGAGGAAGTCATGGCCTTCTCTAGAAAAGAGACACTGGATAGGTTGACTAGAGCTCAGAGGAGGAGCTGACACTGAGGAGTGAGCAGGGAAAGGATTCTTCTCCACTGAACCATCTATGCTACAGTTAAATGTATACAGCTACTTAAAACTGCATGTTTATATCTGAATATATATGTCTCAAATGGTAGACAATACATATGATTGTGTCTAGAAATAGGGAAAAACAATATTTTATCATATTTATACATATTTCAGATAAGTAAATTACAAAATGGAATACCATTATACTACATCTGTAAGCATTTATTATAGATATGACATTTTCTTGACTTTATAATATTTCTAGGCCACACAGAAGGATGTGAAATTTTTATTTTCTTCTCAATATATATTTTATTGAATTTTGACATTTTATACATACATTTTAATCATACTTAGACACCCCTTCCTCATTTATATCCCCTGTAGCTCCCCCACTGGATTTCATGTATTCTGTCATATATATATTAAGGCCTGTGAAGTCAAGTTTGTGTACCCAGATGTCCCTTGGTGTGAGTTTATCCACTGGAATCTACTCAACCTATCTGGAGTCATCCTTAAAAAAGATCAACTTTCCCTTACCCAGAAGTAATCAGCTATCAATAGTTCCTCTGCTAAGGTTGGGAGCTCCTCCCATTTCCCCAGTTCTATGCTTGGGGTTTGTGTCTGATTGAGTTTGCATGAGTCATGCAGTGCTATCATCACTGCTGTAAGTTCATGTAAGCAAGTTTCCAGAAACCTGGAAGATGTGAAGTTTTAAGCTGCTCATACATCTTAAATATTCACACACAAACACAATGGTGAATTTTGACAAGGCCACTACCAAAGACATGTGACCTCTTTTCTTGAAAACACTGAGAACTGACCCATCTCACTGAGGTTCTGTCCTCCTATGCAAAATCATGGTATCTATCTATGAGATATTACCCATAGCACTGCTATGGATCTAGACAGAGTAGAGATGGGTCAAAAGAAAAATTACATGAATTTACATTATAGCTTTGGGTGTTTCAGAAAGAACCAAATTCACCATCATAGGCAATAACTCCTTAATCTTTCTTCTTTGCTGCCTAAGGTCTAGAACAGTATTCCTCTGTCTTGTATCCTGTTCTTCTGTTCTTTAACTGTTGGCTGTCTCTCTCTCTCTCTCTGTTTACAAGACTTATTTGTTTCTATTTCATTGATTTATGCCTTGATTTTTGTTATTTATTCCTGTCTGTTGGGTTTAGGGTCCATTTGTTGTCTCTCAAGTGTTTTTAGCTACAGTGTTAGATCATTTATCTGTCCTGTTTTTTTTTTGTTGTTTTTGTTTTTGTTTTTGTTTTGTTTTTTTAATGTGGGCGCTTAGGGCTATAAATTTCCCTCTTAAGACTGCTTTTAAAGTATCACACAGATTTTCTTGAGTTATATTGTCATTTTAAAAATTATTTTTATCAAATCTAGACCCGTGTCCCCCCCATCCCCCCACACCACCAGAGCTCATGCATTCTGCCAAACATGCTTTTCATCTCTTTCTCAGTCTTTCTCAATATTCTCCATGTGGAAGTTGACTGTTTTGAGCAGAAGTTCACTGTTTCAGTCAGTCTTTGATGCAGTCCTTTCTGTTGTTGTTGTTGTTGTTGTTGTTGTTGTTGTTGTTATTGTTTCCAATATGCATCACTCCCAACTGCTTTGGACAAAAGCTCAAGGGGCCATGCACAAGAAATACTTACAACTAGGTAATTGGCACTAGCATCCACAGATGAGGGATACCATTCGTCGTTTGTTTTTCTGGGACTGTGTTACTTCACTCAGCATGATGTCCTCTAGCTCCAGCCATTTTCCTGCAAAGCTCGTGATGTCGTCTTTCTTTACTGCTGCATAGAACTCCATTGTGTAGATGTACCACATTTTCTCTATCCACTCGTCAGTTGAGGGGCATTTAGGTTGGTTCCAGCTCCTTGCTATTGTGAAGAGAGCTGCAATAAACATGGCCGTGCATGTATCTCTGTGGTGGCGTAAGTCTTGAGGGTACATGCCCAGGAGTGGTATGGCTGGGTCGGGTGGCAAGTTCATTCCAAGTCTTCCAAGGGTTCTCCACACTGCTTTCCATAGTGGCTGTACGAGTTTACATTCCCACCAGCAGTGGATGAGTGTTCCCCTTTCCCCACAACCTCTCCAGCACTTGGTATCATTTGTTTTCTTGATCCTAGCCAGTCTTATTGGAGTAAGATGATATCTTAAAGTGGTTTTCATTTGCATTTCCTTAATGATTAGTGATGTTGAACAGTTCTTGAGGTGTTTCTCAGACATCTCTAATTCCTCACTTGTGAAGTCTCTGTTCAGTTCTTTGCTCCATCTATTGAGTGGGTCATTTGTTTTCTTTTTTCTTTGTTTTTTGAGTAGTTTATATATTCTGGAAATCAATGCTTTGTCAGATGTATCTGCAGTGAAGGTTTCCTCCCACTCTGTGGGATTTCTCTTCACTTCCTTGATTGTTTCTTTTGATGTACAGAAGCTTTTGAGTTTGATGAGGTCCCATTTGTCAATTGTCGACCTTAATTCTTGTGCAGCTGCTGTCTGATTTAGGAAGTCTTTTCCTACGCCTATGTCTTGTAGTCTGCTGCCAACTTTTTCTTCTATCACCTTCAGAGTTTGGGGTTTCACGTTGAGGTCTTTAATCCATCTGGAGTTGACTTTTGTACAGGGTGAGAGGTAGGGGTTTAATTTCATTCTTCTACAAGTGGTGATCCAGTTTTGCCAACACCACTTGCTGAAGATGCTGTCTTTTCTCCATTGTGGTTTCTTGGCCCCCTTGTCAAATATGAGATGGCTGAAATTGTATGTGCTCAGATTTGGATCTTCGGTTTTGTTCCATTGGTCAACAGGTCTGTTTTTGTGCCAGTACCAGGCTGTTTTTATGACTATAGCCCTGTAGTATAGTTTAAAATCTGGTATAGAGATCCCTCCTGTGTAGCTCTTTTCACTCAGGATTGATTTGGCTATTCGGGGTCTTTTGTTTTTCCAAATGAATTTAAGGACTATTGTCCCCAAGCCTGTGAAGAAACTCTTGGGGATTTTGCTTGGGATTGCGTTAAATCTATACAAGAGTTTCGGTAGAATGGACATTTTTACAATGTTAATTTTCCCAATCCATGAGCATGGGAGGTTTTCCCATCTTCTGATGTCTTCTTCAATTTCTTTCTTTAAAGGTTTAAAATTTTTTTTGTGGAGATCTTTGATGTGTATTGTCATTTATGTTTAGTTCCAAGAATAGTTTTATTTCATTCTTTATTTCTTTCCTGACCCCTTCATTATTCAGGATTGTGTTGATTAGTCTCTATGTGTTCTTGTAGATAGTCAGGCTTATTCTGGTGTTAATATTGAGTTTTATTGCACTGTGGTCTGATAGAATGCATGAAATAATTTCAATCCTTTTGTATTTGTTGCAATTCCTTTTGTGTCCCAGGACGTGATAGATTTTGGAGAATGTTCTGTGGGCCACTGAGTAGAAAGTATATTCTTTGGTGTTTGGGTGGAATATTCTGTAGATGTCTGTGAGTTCCATTTTCTGTATTGTATTGTTCAATTCCAATGTCTTTCTTTTTATATTTTGTCCAGTTGATCTATCCAAAGGGCTCAGTGGGTGTATTGATATCCTTCACTATCAGTGTGCTGGAATTAATCTGTATCTTGAGGACCTGCAGAATTGTGTTTATATAGTTCGGTGTACCTGAGTTTGGGGCATAAACATTTAGGATTGTGAAGTCTTTCTGGTTAATTGTTCCTTTGAAAAGGATGTCATGGCCCTTTTTATTTCTTCTGATTGACTTTACTCTGGGGTCTATTTTGTTTGATGTTAGAATAGCAACTCCTGCTTGCTTTTTCGTACCATTTGCTTGGAATATTTTTTTCCATCCTTTCAATTTAAGTTGGTGTCTGTCCTTGAGAGTGAGATGGGTTTCTTGTAGACAGCATATAGATAGATTCTGTTTCCTAATCCACTCTCCCAGTCTATGTCTTTTGATTGGGGAGTTTAGAACATTAATATTTAAGGCTATTATTGAGAGATGTACGTTGCTTCCTTTCAACTTATTTTTTGTTTGCATTCTTGGTTTAGGTCTGTATTTACAATGTTATGCTTTTATTAATTTTTCTCTCTAGCTGCTTGGGGATAGTTTCTCCTTTCCTCTGTTCTTTGAATTGCTGTGAGTATTTTCTGAAGTGTTGTTTTTTTGGACATGTATTCTTTCATTTTGTTTATGTCATGGAATATTTTTCTTTCTCTTTCAACTATAATTGAAATTTTCGCTGAGTACAGTAATCTGGGTTGACATCTAAAGTCATTTAGCACTGAGAATACTTTATTCCACGTTCTTCTGGCTTTCAGAATTTGCCCTGAGATGTCAGGTGTAATTCTGATGGGTTTCTGCTTATATGTAATTTGTTCTTTTTCTCTTGTAGCTTTCTGTATTTTGTTTTTGTTTTGAGAATCTAGCACTTTAAATATGATATGGCCTGGGGAATTTCCTGGCCCACCTGGCATGTGTGCCTGCCTCCTTGGCATCTCCTTGAGGCATTCTTTCTATATTCTTGACATGAATCCTCCCTTGGATATGTCATGGGTAAAGATTTTCTCCCACTCAGCAGGTTTTCTCTTGGCTCCTTCTTTTGCTGTACAGAAGCTTTGTACCTTAATGAGGTCCAACTAACTGATTGTTAGCCTTAGCAGCTGATGTCCAATTTGGAAAGTAGTTTCCTGTGCCAGATGTGGTGGCACATGTGTTTAATCCCAAGCATTCATGAGGCAGAGGCAGGCAGATCTCTGTAAGTTCAAGGCCAGCCTGGTCTGTGTAGAGAACTCTAGGCCAGCTGGGACTAAAAGGAAATGCTGCCTCAAAAATACCAAAAAAGAAAAAGAAAAAAAGTCCTTTCCTACACCTATATTATCTCCACAATAAAGGTGTCCTTCTAGGAGTGCCAGGATTTCAGAATTTTATATTGAGATCTTTGATCCATTTGGAGTTAACTTTTGTGCAGGGAGAAAGATAAAAGTCCAATTTCATTCTTCTATAGGTGGAGATTTTGTTTTGCCAGCATCATTTATTGAAGATGCTGTCTATTCTCCATTGTGTGTTCCTGGAAACTTTGTCAGACATTAGGTAGCTGAAATTGCATGTACTCATGTTTGGGTTTTCTATTTTGTTCCATTAATGTACATGTCTATTTTTCTGCCAGTAGCATATGATTTTTATGACTATAGCTCTGTAATATAATCTGAGAGTCTTTCACCCTAAGCTAGTGTCTATCCTTGAAGGTGAGATGAATTTCTTGAAGACAACAAAAAGATGGATTTTCTTTCTTGATCCATTCTGCTAGTCTGTGTCTTTTGACTGGAGAGTTGAGGCCATTGATATTTAGTGTTTTAAAAGATGTGTATTAGATACTGTCATTTTAATTTCTTACTGTTTGTAGCCCTATTTTGTGTTTCTGTAAATATATAATTTTTGTTTCCTTTCTCTGTCCTCTTTTGATCCTCATTTTGATCTTCAGGCCTTTGTATTGCTTCAAGTATTATCTATAGGGCTAGTTTGGTGAACACAAATTCTTCTTTTTTTAATATTTTCATTGAAGTTTTGTGCAATTCATGCATCATTTCTCATTTCAATTTAGACTCATTTCCCTTTCCATGTCCCCCACCCCACCTGAGTTCCTGTATCCTGCCATTCATATATTGTATCTTTTCCTGAGTCTTTTTAAAGTTTCTCAAAGCATAGTATTATTGTTTTGGGGAGAATTTTACTGTTTCAGTTGGTTCTTTGCCCCACTTCTTTTGTTGCTGTTCATATATATTTTTTTCCTTGATCCTAGCCAGTCTTATCAGAGTGAAATGATAGCTTAAAGTGGTTTTAATTTCATTTCCTTAATTATTAGTGATGTTGAACACTTTTTCCTAATTCTTTGGATTTTATATTATTCTAAAATAAACATACATAACCTCCACCATTATACCCAAAATTCCTAAGTCTGAAAACAAGAGGTAGCTTAATTCTAGAACCTCTTAAAGGATTCAAAATATAAGAGCATGGTTGTTTTCAGATCACAAGGAATATCACATTAATGTTGCTCAATTTGCCCCATAACTAGGTACCTGACACTAGCATCCACAAATGAGGGACACCATACCTTGTCTGTTTTTCTGGGACTGTGTTACTTCAATTAGTGTAATGGCTTTGAGTTCCATCCATTTACCTGCAAAATTCATGATCTGAACACTTTTTAAGGCATTTCTCAGCCATCTTTATTTCCTCGCTTGTGAAGTCTCTATCTGGATCTTTACTCCATCTTTTGAATCATTTGTTTTCTTTTTTTTAAGTTTTCTTTTTTTCTTTTTTTATTGATGCTTTGTGTATTTCATACATCACTTTCCAATTCAGTTCAGGCATATTTCCCTTTCCCTTCCCCTCACCCCACCCCACCCCATCCTAGATGATGCATTCTGCCATAACTGTCCTGCATCTTTCTCTCAGTTTTTTTTTTCATTTTTTAGCAATAAGTAATAATTTATGAGTACAAGCATCCTTCATGTAAAACCAATCTGCAGGTTGTTGTGCCCAAACCCACACAGCCCATGGGTCCCACCATCCGGGGGGGGGCTTGTATGTTCAATCAAGTTGATCATTAAGTTGATCAAATGAGTGTCCAGACTGTATTGCTGTAGTTTCACCATTCACCCCAATCGCAGCCCTTACATTCTACCACACCCCCTCAACTGCAGATTGTTCCCTAGGCTTAGAAAAGGGACACAGGTGGATGAGAAACAAAACAGTCTACTTTCTCTGGAGCTGTTGTCTTGGACTCTGGTCAATTCTGGCTGTTTCCTTTCATGGGCTGACAGTTTGTCCAGGAATAACCTTTCTATCTACTACATGAAGCACAAGCAATTATATATATAGTATTTAAACAGTACTAATAGTTATTGTAGGTTACTTGGTATAGCACAGATGTTCGATGGTATGTTAATCATGAGTTACATTTTTTCCTGTTAAATATGACAGGGTCTTACTGTGGCTTAACATCTCTTAATAGTTGAGGATGTAAGCTTGTGGATCAGCCTGGGTTTTTCCTCCAGGAGAGAGCTAATAGCCAGTTAGATTTGGGATATACAGGCATATGGCTGCCTCTGCTGCACAGTATTTCCAGGCAGGTGAGGTGAACTGGTGCTGATGGAAAAGTCTTGTCTTCATCACAGGAGACCCATATTTGCTTTATTGGTTTTAGTGGCCTTTGGTAACGCTCTCTGGTATTCCAGAGGCCATCTGTACCTCTGCATTTGGTCTCAATACATCTTTCCCATGTTAATGTCAGGTCTTCGCAGCAGGGCCTTATCACCTCTCTTCTTGCAGGTATCCCAGTTTAGAAGCAAGGAGCCTTTACCTTTTTTGGTGGGCTTAGATCCCCTGGCCAACATCTCCTTGGTAGAATAATCCATTGCTGATGTCAGAGCTCCTGTATTAATCATTGCTTAGTGCATAGCTTAAGGAGACTTTAGTATATATTTTGTTTAAGTGCATACTGAAGGAGACTTTATTATTCTCTTTGGATCTATAGTTCCTATGTCTATTAGTCAATTAAAGAAGGCCAGTTTTATCCGGTTTTATAAGAGATTACCCTCTTAATGTTGTCTCCAATTTACAGTTGGAGAACGACCTCATCATCCTATTTCTCCTTGTTCTATGTGGGGGGAGGTAAGAAAGTCTCTCGTATTAAAACCTTTGCGGCACCTAGAAGGTAGTTTCGTTAGGACTCATATAAATAGTTTTACAAGTAGGATCCACAGAGGGGTTCGTGTTCGTAAGTATCTGAGGCTTTTCTTCCTTTCAATTTTCAGATGGGTCAACCTTTCAGTTGGCACTTTCTGGTATCCTACTCAATGCAAAGCTGTATCTTTTCTTTCTCAGTCATTAGTTGGTGACATTTTGACCTGTTGGAACATACAAAATCTTTTCCCGTAGTTAGTTTTAAGATTTGAATTGCACAAGGTTTTTGACAAAAAGTTTCATGTCTATCTGTATCCCTCCCTGTTGTTTGTTTGTTTGTTTTTTTTTCTTTTTGAGTTTTGGGTTGACCCAGAGTCTCTAGAAAGGCAGTTGTATTATTATACCTATAGGGTGGAATCAAGGCACAGATTTCATCAAATTCACCCATGCTGTTTTGGGTGACTGTATGTGATTAACTTGGGAAGAAAACTTAATTTTTAGGTTAATCATCTATTAGTGAAGGAAAGAGAATGCTACAGGTGATACTGTACAACAGAGAATTATAAAGAACATTTGTATGTGCCAATCCCAAAGTTATTGTTATACAGATTTTATGTAAAACAAATGTGGACAAAACAGGATGTATTCTCCATTTAACTCAGATCATTACCGTTATTTATCAGGCCTGTAAACCAATGTTGTTTAATGCCACTCTCCTCATCGCTCTCTGTTCCCAGCTGGCAGGAAAAAGGAGAGGACACACTCTTGTTCTTCCAGACACAGTTTATTCAGGCAACTCATACACCAACTCTTCTCTCTAACTCTTCCTCCAGTGTCCCCTACTAATATACCCTCTCTCAACCCCGCCTCCTGCTAGGGGGCGAACTCTGTGGCAGTCTCTCATTGGTCTGTAAGCGGTATGCACAATATACGGAAGTCAGCGGACATGCTAATGAGAGTTCAGGTTTGGCGTTCTCTTATTGGCTGGGAAATGAGCTGGGCAGTCAGGCAACAATCAGGCGATAGTCATAAGACCTGGCCAGGGTCCAAAGCACCATTTTGGCCAACGCCCACTCTCCACATCTCCCCCTTTCTTTTATAATATGGCAGAGAGAATGCCTGTCTTAGGTTGCCCTGCAGAGGTATTCCTTACCCTCATGGGGTAAACAAACAGCATAGGTTTGTTCCCTGTCTTAGGTTGGTATACATGCAGCGGTTCTTACCCGTCTTTGACTACTTCTCTAGCATGCCAAGCCAAACTTGAGGTGAACTGCCCAGTTCAATAGCGGCAAGAGCCTGCACAAAGAATGCTCTTTCTCTGCGCTGATTGTTCTGCATGCGCATCCGACACCACAGACACAATGACCCCATGCAGGATTATACTGCAACCCAAACCCACTGTTCCAGCCCACTGTGTAGGTGAGACACCGCCTTCACATCCAGAGATAAAACCTCAGACTGGACAAGTCTACATGTGTAGAGTTGATGTGCACGATGGATGAGCAGAGTTCTTCCAATAGAGAGTCAATTCACCGACCAGTTTCCTGTAAATGATGTGAAGAGACTGCGTGATAGATTAGCTGATGGCTCAGATTCTGAAAAGTTACAGAGGTAATTAGAGCCCCGAATGTCTCCATTCACACCCCAACTGTGCTATCTGTATAAGCATGTCGAGCTGATCCTGCACCAAATCAACCTTTAATTGAGTGACTAATGCCTGTTTTGAATGTTATTTATATTCTGTTGATTGGTCATAGCCTCAGCAACACCAGCGACAAATTGTTAATGCAGCTGCTGTCTGAACAGTTGACTCAGGAAAACTGCTGCAGCTGTAGCTGCGGCAGCTATGCTGCGATTGCCACGAAATACCACCGCTAAAGGAAAGGTGGTAGCATTCAGCATAAAAGCATAGATAAACAAGTCCTGTTACCACAGGTGACCTTATTTCTTTCATAGCTTCCATATATACAAGGACACAAAAGGGGGGCCATACGCATACAGGCACGGGTTTAAAGTATCGTTTGTACTTTTACTATCATTTGTTATATGTGCTGTTGCCTCAACGCTGTTTTTCCTCATCATTAAATCATTACCCCATGCTCCACCTGTCAACAGCTCATGGGTGTTAAGCCTGTGCAGCTGCCATTGATCCCACAAGCATCCAATTGTCAAAAGGGTAGAACCAAGGCCATGGTTGGGTTTTGATATGTCCAATTGTATCCTGCCCAGGTAGCATTATAGAAGGTACTTATGTAAGTGAGAAAGTAAAATAATCAGACAACCAAGCCACCTTCTTGGCTTGACATCAAGTCCATGGGGGTAATCCCTCTGACTTCCCCTACAAGAAGGAGCCCATCTTGGCTGAGGAGGTATAGTAGTATTTCCTTTAAAACCATAACGGGCCAAGCTCCCTGAGCCATGTGGCATTGGACCGGCTGGTCCCCGGAGGGGGTCATCAAACCAGCCTCCTGTCTGATTATACATACGTACACAATCACTGTCCTGTGATATGTTAGTAATCAGTTGGAAGCACAGTAATCTGTTTAGGGGCAGGTGTATGGTCTCTTGTACTGCTGCTAATGTGTCATCTAATGTAAAAAAGAAGGACTCCATGTTATCCTTGGTTGCAAAAAGCGGGGAATACTTGCGTGAATGGGTGACTGGGATAGGTTTAGGGAACATTGTCATCAGCCCCCAACGAAGTCTTCCGTCATCGCCATGGGCTATGGCACTATCATCACGAGTATCCCACATTTCCACATCTTGAACCACTTGGTGAGCCTTTCCAGGATCCAAAGAGGTGTGTTGATGATCCTGAGAAAAACACAGACGTCCTCTTGCCCATGTTAGGACCAGGTCCAGGCCATACCATTTTCCTGTAAGTATGTCTTTCCACATTACAAGCCCTTTTGTGTTGTTTGTTGTGTGTGCCTGTCCCACAGCTGACCGCCCGTCTTACTAAATTTAAAAAAATTAATAGTAAAAAGAGCAATCTGCAAGTCTTTCCTTGGAGGAGAGCCAGAGGCTATCCCCCCTTTTTTTTTGAAGGCACTCCTTTAGTTTACGATTGAGCATGCTCAATAATGCCTTGTCCTTGCGGATTGTAGGCAAACCGTGAGTGAGGCGATGCCCATCATCAAACAGAAGGAGGTAAAGGAGCCTGAAGTGTAGGCTGGGCCATTGTCCGTCTTTAACTCTTTAGGCTGCCAGGCTGCCCACGCCTGGAAACAATATTCGCTGGATATTGATGGGCCTTTTCCCAGAGTGTAGGGAGGCAAAAAAATTCCTGAGGGGTATCAACAGAGACATGCACATATTTTAATGTGCAAATTCAGGGATGTGAGTGAAATCCATCTGCCATACATGTAATGGGAGGAGACCCCTGGTATTAATCCCAAGGGACTGTTGCAGCAAAAGTGGGGCACATTGATGACAATTTTTTACAATATCGTGAGCATCGGCTCTAGAGATGTGAATCGTCGAAATCGGGAGGCAAGCGTTTTAGAATTAACATGAAAGCGGGAGTGAAAGGTGTGTGCAAGTCCTGAGGGGAGGAGAGAAAACACATCAGAACTCTGGACGCTTATCAACTAATCATTGCCTTCAGCTAGTGGGCCGGGCAGTCCGTGTGAGCCTGGAATATGCTGAACAAAGAATGGTTGGTCTCTCTGGAGAATGAGCATGTGTAAAATACGCAGAAGAGACCCAGGTTGACCTGAGATTGATCTTTCCTACTACCTCAGACTTTTTAGGATATTAACAACATATTGACTGTCAAAATCAGGTTGAAAGGAGCATTAAAGGTCTGAACACTGTTATGACTTCTGAGCTCAATAACTGAGGGGAGGCAGGAGAGAATGTACCATGACTGGAGGTGCTCCTGACAACCATATAAGCTCCTTGGCCTGTCTTCGATCCATCTGTGAATATGAGAAGGGCACTGTTTAGCGGGGCAGATGCAGTGATGTGGGGAAAAATTACAGGATGAGCAGATGCGAGATGCAACAAAGGGTCCCTAGGATAGTGATTGTCAAGTTGCCCGGGAAGGAACAATGCAGGATGCCCAATCATCTAATGATGCAATAGGATCTCAATTTGTTGTTTGTGTAAGGAACAATGATCACCTGCAGAGAGACTCCAAAGTGCTGAATGCACTGATGGACACCCAGCAGGGCCAGAGTGGCCACAGCAGTCAGGTAATGTTTAGTGTTTTTACTGGAGAGATTTTTGGATGAACCCAGAGAAGCGGGCCGCTTGCCATATCACCCCAGTGGGTTGACAGGAGGCTTAATATGCAGAGTGTGATAGGTCTGAGATGGATCACGGGCCTAACTGCGCGGTCTGAATCTCCCTCTCACTAGTTGCAAAGCCTGTTTGCTTCTGCAGTAAGGCCCATAGGGGAGTGGAGGTCTGTCTCACTGGGCAGGATATCATCAAAGGTTGCAATTGACAATTTGGGATATGTAGGTAGGGTCGGACCCATTAATGTCTCCTAATAACTTTTGAAAATCATTAAAGTCATCAAATGGTCAGTACGTATACACAACTTTTGTGCTGAACTGCTTCTGGGGAGATCATTGTGCCAAATAATGGACCATGTTTTCCTTTTGTACATTTTCTGGGGCTATATGCAAATTTTTTCAGCTCAAAGAAATAACTAAGTCGAGATATGCCTCATCTAACATCGCTTCCTCCGGGGCAGCCAACAAAATATCATCCATATAATGGCAGGCTTTGTATTGGAAATTTCTTTCTGACTGGTTTCCGAGCTTTAGCAACAAAGAGCTGGACACTAGTGGGGCTGTTAGCCATCCCCTGCGCAAGACAGTCCATTCATAATGCTGATCGGCTCAGCATGATTTTGAGAGGGAAAATGAAAGCAAATCTTACCGTGTCTTGAGAGTGAGGGGGAATGGAAAAGAAGCAATCTTTTATGTCTATAATTATAATGGGCCAGTGTCTTGGAATTGCTGAGGGCAAAGGAAGCCCCCATTGCACGGGCCCCATAATTACCATTTGTTTATTGATTTCCCTTAAATCATGTAGTAACTAGTAATCTCCACTTGCCTGTTTTCTTTTTAATTACAAATATAGGGTGTTCCAGGAGAGGGTGGAGGAGCAATGTGCCCTAGCGCAAGCTGCTCCTCCACCAGTTCTCACGCTGCTTTGATTTTTCTGAGGGTAGCAGCCACTGAGAAACCCATACAGTTCCTCGGTTTTCCATGTAATGGGCACCATATCTCAGTGGCCCCTAGGGAAAAACCAAACCTGCCTTCGCTGCTTTTGAAGCAATAACTGGAGACACTCGGCCCTGAAGCTGTTTTCCCAAACCCTTACCTGGTACATGTCCCATCCTTTGCATAAAGTTGTATGATTGAGGGCTATACTGAACTTCATTGGTAAGCCGAAACCCCATCTGTTCAAGAAGATCAGACCCCACAGAGAAATGGAACCTCCAAAACATATGGTTGAAACAATCCTGACTGTCCTTCATGGTTCCTCCAAGATAACTCTCTGGCACTGATTGTGGTGCTTTGGCATATCCCAGACCTTGTAATGTTTGAGCAGACTGTTGTAACGGCCAGCCTTTAGGCCAGTCCCTTGAACTTATTATGGATCTATCTGCACCAGTGTCCAAGAAACCTATTATAACTTTCCTTCCACAGTCAAAGAGATGACTGGCCTCTGATCCAAATTTAAGGCAAGATATATGCCTGGGTCTCCAGAGGAACCGAACGCCTTATTCTCCCTGTCTTTGTTTTACACGGGAATTGAGAGTGTAGGCTGGGCAACAAAAGCAATTTTGCAATCTTATCTCCTGGAGAGATGGCCGTAATTCCTGTTGGTGAGGACACCATGATGCTTAACTACCCTGTGTAGTCAGAATCGACAACTCCAGGATGAACAATCAGGCCTTTTAAGCTGCAGTACCCGACCTATATGATGCCCACAGTCTCTTTAGGTAAGGGGCCATGGAAATCTGTTTCCACCACTTGTACTCCTTGTCTTGGGGTTAATACGAGTCTGGTGGTGGAACTGAGGTCAAGTCCTGTACTCCCTTTGGTAGCTCTCTTGGCCATGCCCAGTGCATGTGTGGTCTGAGGCTGGGCCACGATCCCTCCTCCAAGCCCCATCTATTTGAGGAGCCCTGAGGCTGCCGGGCCCTCCTCCAGTTTTTTGCAAAGTCCTGTAGGGGCATTCGACTCAGAATAGTGACCATTAGAAGGTGGGAGTGGCCTGCCATTGATATCTTTGACGATCTGCATTCATTTGCCCAATGATTCCCCTTTTTGCATCTTGGGCACAATTTTGGCATTGGGGGTGCCTTCTGCCGAGCACCACCCACCTCTCTCCTTGGGGGACAATCTCTTTTCATATGACTGGGGTCCCCACATTGGAAGCACCCTCGCCACCCCCATTCCCCATCTTTTGCCCTTTTGCCTTTGCATGACTCAGCTGTAGGCCAGAATGGTAAGAGGGCCACCTAATCCCGACAGACCTTCATCCACACTTCAAAGCCTTTATTTTTGCAGGGGTTATNTGTTTGTTTTTTGACAGGGTCTCCTTTGTAGTTCTAGCTGGCCTGGAACACTATATAGATCAGGATAGCCTCACAGAGATCTGCTGGGCTCTGCTTCCTGAGTGCTGGGATTAAAGATATGTACTACCATACTCAGCTTCAATTTAAAAGAAAAAAAAAAAACTTTGAAATTTTACTGTGTGTTCACCTGCATGTATATTCACTGCATGTGTTTCTGGTGTGGAGGTCAGAGAAGAGGGTGTTAGATTCCCTGAAACTTAGTTAATATGTGATTGTGAGCCATGATGTGGATTTTGGAAACAGAACAAGGATTCTCTGCAAGAGCAGTGAGTGTTAACTGCTGAGCCATCTCTGTAGTGTCCTTCATCAATATTAAAAGATAATTTTGCCGGGCGTGGTGGCGCACGCTTTTAATCCTAGCACTCGGGAGGCAGAGGCAGGCGGATCTTTGTGAGTTCAAGGCCAGCCTGGTCTACAGAGTGAGTTCCAGGACAGCTGGGACTACAGGGAGACCCTGTCTCAAAAAGACAAAAAAAAAAAAAAAGATAATTTTAAGCTGGGCCTGGTGGCGGCACGCCTTTAATCCTAGCACTTGGGAGGCGGAGGCAGAGGCAGGCCGATCTTTGTGAGTTCAAGGCCAGCCTGGTCTACAGAGTGAGTTCCAGGACAGCTGGGGCCACAGGAAGACCCTGTCTCGAAAAGACCCCCCCCAAAAAAAAAGTAATTTTATTAGACATAATAATCCTTAAGTTTTCCGTATATTTTTTGAATATGTATAATTGTTTTGCCTACATTATGTAAGTGCTCCTATGTATGCAGTTCCTTCAGGGATCAGATCAGGGCATCAGATCCCCTGGAACTGGAGTTGCAGACAGTTAGTTACCTGCCATGTAGTTGCTGAGAACCGAACTCGGTCCTCTGTAAGAGCAGCCAGTGCTCTTAACTGATAAGCCATCTTTCAATCCCATGGAAACAATGATCTTGATTAGCAGTTATTTACTTTCAGGGCTTGACATAAATTATTTCATGCTTCTTTAGCTAACATTTTTTCCTCAGAAAGGGCTGTTGGTTTGTCTTTGTGAGTTGATGTTTTACTCTTGGAGACTTAATATTTCTTTGTTCTGGAATATTGCCATTTCATCTATAATGTGTCTTGGAGAAATTCTTTTCTAGTCATGTCTATTTGAGGTTCCAAATGACTCTTGGGCTTGGGTGTCCATTTCCCAGGATTTGGTAAGTTTTCTGCTATAATATCATCAAGTATGTTTTGTGTTTTTAATTTTCTTTAAAAAAATTTTTTTTATCTTAATTTGGGAGGGGAATCATTTTCTTTTATTCTGTGTATGAGTTTTTTCCTTCATGTATGTAAGTGCACAACATGTGTGCAATGCCTGTGGAGACCAGAAGAGGGTATCAGATTCCCTGGAACTGGAGTTGTAGTTGTTAGCTGCCATGTGGGTGCTGGGAAACAAACCCTGGTCCTTTGCAAGAACAGCCATTGTTCTTAACCATGGACCCCATATTTATTTTCATTTATGTATATGAATCTGCATGTATATAAGTATATACATGTGTCATGCAATACCAAAAGAGATTGTCAGATATCAGAGTTACATATGTTGATAGCCACCATGTGAGTGCAGGGAACCAAAGCTCTTTGTCTCTCCTTGTGCCTTTAATTTTCTTTTTCTTTTTTTTTATTTTATTTATTTATTTTTTTATTTATTTTTTTTTTTTTGTGCCTTTAATTTTCATCACAGTTCTTTATATTCTTTAATCTCTTAGCCTTTTTTTCTTTTTTCCTCCCCTCTCCTCCTTTCCTTGCTTTTTTGTTTGTTTTTGTTGTTGTTGTTTTTGAGACAGGGTCTAATGTAGATCTGGCTGGCTTTGAACTTGACAGTCCT
>VZQC01003159.1:0-43786 GCA_009823505.1 Rhizomys pruinosus
GAGGCTGGGAGGGCGGGGGGGGGGGGAAGGGGGGGGGGGAGGGCATACAGCAGGGCGCAAGTCAGGCGAGCAGAGTCCCCGGGCCCGGCCCCCACCCCACCCCGACCGAATTCTGACCACAAACGTTGTGCTTGACGGCTTGGGCAGCTTTGGGTTATGCTGAAGGTAATCACCAGTTCCGCCACGACGGATTATGATTCGACTCTAAAAGATACCGGAGACAATTCTACCACCCATATAGAAGTAATTACAGAGTCGAGAATAGGTGGGTTGGATTTAGAGTCCTGAGTTGAATAGATACATATACAACAAGTTGTTTCAGATAACAAAACATATCAACCATACATGTCATTCTAGCTTTCCTTTATCTGGGGGATTTGGTGCTGACTGCATCACACAAACTGGAGGAAACCATCTCCATTTGTCTTTCTTTCGGGACTGTGTTACGTTACTACTAGATATATGGCCTTGGCGCTTCCCAGTCCATTTAACCTGCAAAGTTCACTAATTCATCTTTCTTTTTTGATGAACAAAATTAAAAATGACAGTATCCATACATATTTATGTATGATATGTGAATAGTAACTTCCATTGTGTGGAGTATGTACCACATTTTGTCTATCCACTCAATCGTTGACAGGGTATTTGGTTGGTTCCAGCTCTTTGCTATTGTGAAAAGCTGCATAAATAAACATGAGTGATGTTCGCGAGTGTTATATAGTATCTTACGGGGCATAGGTGTGCGGGTATATGACTAGATTGAGGTCTTTCGGGATTATAACCCAGGACGTGGATGACTGGTCAGTGGTTATATTCGGCCATGTCAAGTCCCTTTTAAGGGTTCTCTACACTGCTGTCCACGTGGTGTACAAGTTTACATTTCCCACCAGCAGAAGATGAGTGTTCCCCCTTTTCCCCACAACCTCTCAATAGTTGGTGTCTTTTGTTTTCTTGATCTTTGTCAGCCTTATAGGGAGAGTGAGATGATATCTGAGAGTATATTTCTTTACTAGTGAAAGGAAGGAGTTATTGGGATATCAGCTCAGAACAGGGGAGAAGACTTCTTCAGGTTTGGAAGGAAAAGCCCATTCTTGGGGATGACCTGAGAAGTCCCCTCAGGTGGGAATAGCACAGAAAGTAGACCCCATCATGAGGTCTCCTGAGGAAGGTCACTTTGTGAAAACTGAAATCTCCATGTTGGTGGTGCAGGCCTTTAATCCTAGCACTTGGGAGGCAGAGGCAGGTGGATCTTTGTGAGTTCAAGGCCAGCCTGGTCTACAGGGTAAGTTCCAAGGCAGCTAGGGCTACAGGGAGAGCCTGTCTTGAAAAGACCAAAAAAACCTGTTTAATATCATCTACTAATATTTTGGGAAACTAAAAATCAAAACACAAATAGATTAAATGAATATACTTTATATAAAAAACATTGCTTTTATAACTATGTGAAACATAGCTCTATGTTGTATATGCATCCTATAGAGACTTATGAGAATGTGCTTGTTATGTTTACAAAGATATTTCTCACAGTAGATCTTGATAAAATTGTAAAATTTAATAACTCATTTTAACTGAAAAGATATTGTCATAAAAGCATAAACTGTATACTTATTAATATGACATGATGTTTAATGTATACATATAATGTATGGTGTTTAGATCAGGCAATACAAAACCATCTCCTCAAATATTTCTCATTTCTTTATGGTGAATAGACCCAGAAGCCTTTCCTCAAGATTTTGTAAATATTCAATAAATTATGGCTGCTGGTCTCCTGTGTGCAATACCACTATACAGCTACTTCTATTTAACTATAACTTTCTTCACACTGATCAATCTCTCATTATCTCAATCTGCCTCCATTCTCTGGTAACTATGTTTAAATTTTGAAATTACTCTCTTCAAAGAGAGGAAGTAAATGCAAATTTCTGTAAAAATCATCTGAGATTATTACTTCGTTGCTATCATTTACACACATGCACATGTATATTATGATAAGATGGCACACAGGTATGAGGCCAGATTACCTCAGACAATGTTTGCCTTGGAGAGGAGAAATAGATTTCAAACTAAGACAACACAACCCATAAATCAGTGGCAAAGTATTTAATCTTGATAACTGAACATGCATTCCACACAGTAAGTAGTAGTATTTAAGAGAAAGAAGACAGTATTAGAGAACACATATAAACCCTTACCAAATGGAAACCTCCCACAGGTATATGCAGGCAGACATCTCCAACATAAATTTCCAAACTCTGCAATGATCAAACCTGAAACTTTGCATGTCATATGAGACTACATATGGAAAATTCTACACTTGACCTCATAGGAGAGGTCATAGTCAAAACTCCACTAAACTAAACTTGTATGAAATTATCTTCAATCTGGTATACAATGAGGTATATATGGAACACAAGCAAGTTCTGTGTTTACAGTTTGGTCCCTTCCACAATACACCTCATTATGAATATGTGAATATTTAGAAATCCAAAAAATAATCCTAAAATCAGAAACAGTTCTGGATTTGAAAGGATTTGAATCAGGGCTCTGCAGCCTGGGTGCACATTTCACCATCGTGGACTCTAAGGTTTTGAATCAGGGCTCTGCAGCCTGTGTGCACATTTCACCATCATGGCCTCTACAACAATAGGACTAGGATTACAGGTGTGCAGCTTTTAAACTTTCATTGGAAAATCTGAAACATTCTATACAAAGGGATTTTTTACTACAAAATTATGAGAAAATGTGTGCAAATGGTTTTTCACTTAGGCTATTAAAATGGTTCATAAAATCTACTAAAATGAACTTTACCCTTCTGTTGCAATCAGACAATGTAAACTATTCTAACATCCTTTATTTTTTTATGTGTACTGACTACATGTGTATTGACTACATGTGTGTTAGTGCACCCATGTTAATGTGTTGCCCTCAGGTCAGAAGAGGATGTTAGATTCCACTGGAAATGGAGTTATAGATGACTGTTATCAAGCTGTGGGTACTGGGAATCGAACCCACATCCTCTTCAAGAGCAGCCAGTGCTCTTAACCACTGAACCATCTCTTCAGCCCCTATTCTGACACTCTACCCAAGGATTTTCTTTCCCTAATCCCCTACGTGTGAGCATGCTATGTTGAAAGTCTGGGCTGAAGGTAGTGTACAAAGGCAGAGGACTTACCTAGCATGCTGGTGCCATAACCCTGGATCCCAGCAACCCACCACCACCACCACCACCATCACTAAATGAACTGCAGTTAGGGTTCTGTGCCATAAAATGGGTAGCTGAATTTTTCCAGATGATATAATCTTACCATGGGGACCCCTAGGAAAGAACTTCCCTGAGCCAGAGACAGAAGTAGTTGGGTTCAGAGGTACAAAATACAATTGTGAGGCTGTTGGTTCAAGAAGGAAGGTGCAACATGATGAGGAAATGGCCTGACCTTAAGATATGAGGTGATACCAAGGAAAAGGGGCCTTGATGGCTAGAGCTGCATACAGGGAGATTATGTTCACAAACTGCTCCCCTAAGACCTCTATTTGATCCACAAGCAGTGACCCTGGCTTGGTGAGACCCAGAGTGGAGGAATCATCTGCGCTGTAGAATAATAACTTGCAGAACAATCAGATAATGCACTTATGGGGTTTGAAACTGTTAGGTTTGTGGTGATTTGTCAAGGCAGCAATAGAAAACTAGCACACGCTCTGAGCTTAAATATTTATTCTTCAGCTACTAACTTGATTGCTGAACTACACAGTGACAACTATTCAATAAAATAAATATTGATATTATAGTGTTTTGTCAGTCTTTATTTATAGTACCCCAAAGAAAGCTATTAAGGAATCAGTAGACTAATCTAGAAAGGCTAAGAGAAATAGCTTGTGCTTAAAATTATTAATGTGACAAATAGCTGTTAGATATTTACTCCTCAGTGATTTCTCCATCTGATGACTCTGCAAGAATTCTCCAGTTCTAAAAAATGGAAATAGGGGATCATTGATTTTTTCCCCAAATGGATTATTTAGAAGTTTTCTAATGCTAGACAAGAACAAGGAAAAGATAAACTAAGATGAAGAATAATTTTAAAAAGTGTGTGTATATGAATCATTAATTATTAGATTTCATAAAATAACAGCAAAAAGTAAATAAGGTAGTTTGTTAATCAGATAATTTCATCTTAAAAATTTTCAATATACATTTTACTGACTTTTTCTGCATTTCATACAATATATCTTAATCATATTTAGACCCCCTTCTCTATGCTCCCTCATAGCCCTGCCATCAGATATCATGTATTATTTCATATATGTCAAGGCCTATTGAGTCAAGTTGTGTCCCCAGATGTCCCTTGGTGTAAATTAATCCCCTAGAGTCTGGTCAGGCTATCTAGCTCACTCCCTTAAAGAACAGCTCTCTCTCACCCAATAGTTATCAGCTGCAAATAGACCCTTAGCTAAGTTTGGGACCTCTGACCCATTTCCCCAGTTCAATGTTGGGTTTTTGTCTGCTTTGAGTTTGCGTGGATTTTGTGCATACTCTCATCACTGCTGTAAGTTCATAAGAACAAGTTCCCAGCCTCCCAGAAAACTGTTTTCTTGTGGTTATCCATCACCCCTGACTGTTAGTCTTTATTCCCCCTCTTCTGCAAAAGTCCCTGAGCCCTGGGTGGGTGAGGTTTACTATAGGAGTCCTATTGAGGAGCAAGGACTCTGCATTTTCTTATTCTCTACACTTTGGCTGGTTGTGGCTTTCTGTGTTAATTACCCTCTGTGCATGAAGAAGCTTCCCTGCGCTACTGTGTCCCATGAGCGTTGGGGTAGAGTTTGCCCTGGAGATGTGTCACTTAAGTATGAGCATCTCACAGACATTTATTCCCTATGTTTGACCACTTGTGGAACTCTGTAGCAGTCTCCATCTGTTACAAAAACATACTTTTTTGATGAGTGGTCTATAAATACAAGAATACATATTTAGCATATACTGAGAAGTTATATTTGTCTAGGGATGTGACATATGGAGGGTTTTCTCTAGGATGACCTCTCTGGCCATGTGTATTTGGCTATGTTTACAGTACCACTCATGAATTTCCTTCCACTGAGAAGGCTTTAAGTTCAATTATATAGCTGATGACTACTCCCAAGATAAAAGTGCTGCTACTGTACCAATAAAGATATCTTGCTGTGCTGGTCATTGCTGTGGTTATTAGGCTTTAAAGCTAGGGTTAGACTGCTGATTGATTTTTCTCTCTTAACAGCTGGCATAGTATGCTCTGATGCTGTGAGAGCTAGTGTTTCAGAGGAAGCTTCCAGGTCAGTTCCAGCTCCATTTTTCCAAGTCCAATGTCTACAGAAGTAGGATCTTCAAGTTCTGGGAGGAAATCAAGAGCTGAGTCAATAGACTATGTTATTTTAGGAGTCTCTGGGGCAATCCTCATCAACAAGTTGGAGGTTTCTCCTGTCTGGAATTGTGTTTCTTATTATATAGCCTTCAACTATATACACTCACGTACAGTTACGTATTTTTCAGTAGGCTTTTGAATTAATACATTTCCTTCTGGTTTTTCACATTGCATAGGTATTATCTCTCCTATTTCTTTCCTTATCTAACTCTCCTTCCTCTCTCCCCAGTTAAAATACCACCATTTCCCCTAATAATACCTGCCTCTTATTAACCCCCCTCTCCTGCTCCTTCATCCCCTCTACCACCATGGTTCCTTGTATAGCCCTCCCTCTTCCCTTCCCAGTTAAATACTCCCATTTTCCCTGGGTAATAACGTGTCTCCTACTATCTCCCCTACTCAGACTGCTTTAAAAATTTTAATGCTATTTTCTCTGACTTAAATAGTTTAATACATGTATTATTTTTCTTGCTTAGTAAACTTCATTGTTTTTATCCCATAAATAATGTCATTTAGCTTTCAAAGGTTGGAAAGTAAGGATGAATATTTAACAAATTGACAGGTATTTCTTTTTTGAATGCATGTGTGTATTTGCATGTGTTTATGTGCACAGGCCTGTGGATGCCAGAGGACAATTTCCACTGTCGCCCTAAAAAACATGATCCCTTCTTTTGAGATAAGGTACCTCACTGGCCTGGAGATCTCCAAGTAGGCTTCACTGGCTGTCCAGACCTACAGAAATGCATTTTTCTCTGCTTCCCCAGCACTGGGATTATAGATCTGCCTTACCATTACAGGTCTTTCTACTTGGATGCTGGGAATCTAACACAGGTCTTCATGTTTGTGAGGCAAGCACTTTATCAACTGAACCCTGGTGTATATTTCTCATAGGAAATCTTTTAAATAGTCCTAAAGACTAATTTTCATACTTGGTTTTCTAGCCCTCAGAAGTGATATACCAGTACTACTTTATTCATAAACTTCAAGACTTGCTCTGCCCATCCATGTTCAGGGCCCAGATTTTCCTTCACCCGTACTGAAAAGAGAAACCCACACATAGGTTAGTTCACTATGCTTCATACATATTAAAGGGAGATTATTCATGGAGAAAGAGTTGGAAGTTCATCCTAGGAAAAGGGCAGCATCTCCAGTAGAAAGTGAGGCATGCGGATGGGTGTGCTGAGCTGAAGGATCCAGGGGCCCTGCATCCCAGGCCTTGAGGGCACTGCTCAGACATTTTGATAAAACAAAGAAACTCCAATTTAAGAAATAAATCAGCTGACGAATGGGAATTAACTATTTGAATTTTCAATCTACACTAAGCTATAAGTTCTGGCCCTATAATTAAGAAAAAAATCCTTGCAATCTTTTAAGTGCTTTAAAACTACATAAATTATTTTTTATGTCAGAAGAGAATTAAAGTAGGAAACCCTCAGCTTTAGTGCTGTGCTCTGTTTTTTTGGATTTTACTTTCACTATTTTTAATTATGTGCATATGTGTCTGTGTGTGGGTATGTGCACATGAATGCAGTTGCCTGAGGAGATCTCCTGTCTGCCTGGAGCTTGATGCAGCAGGGTCATGAGCCACCTGACGTAAGTTCTGGAAACTGAATTTCGGTGCTCTGCAAGAGCAGGAAGTGCTCCTAACCTCTGAGCTATCTCTCCAGCCCCCTGTGATCCATTTTAACATGGACACCAATAAATTTTTTTGTTTTAGAATAAGCAAACGTTTAATATTAGCAGATACAGAGACAAATCCATAAATTAAGTATGTGTCTGCTTGAAAACACTAGTAAGTTGATAAAATGTGTAGGCCTGAAGGAAGAATAAATAATGAAAACCATGGAGAAACACAATTGGTAGACAAATTTTACAAATGTGAAAGACATTGCTTTAACTTCAACAAACAAACAAGCTTTGGTACTATTTGTCCTGCATTTTTTTCTGTTAATTTTATAGATTCAGTCAAGTGACCTGATGGATAAAGGGCTACATCAGAATATCTGTGATTCCCTTTAAAAAATAAACTGCCATTTGCAGCACACTTTCTCATAAAACACTTTGAGTCAGCAGACCTCTTTGCAATTCTGTAAGTGGCTGATCACTGATGGTCATGCAGCAAAGCACTCATAAACATAAAAGAAATCTTTAAAATAGTTTGTGCTTTCAGTTATGTAGCTATTTTCTTGTAATTAAGTTTTCAGCTTAGCTTATATAAAATTAACTTTCTTTTATAAGTTTATATAATTTCTAGTTACTTTTTTCAGACATTTTCCTTATCTGTTCCTTTTACAAGTGTCCTTTGTGGCCGGGCATGGTTGGGTACACCTTTAATCCTAGCACAGAGGCAGAGGCAGGCAGATCTTTGTGAGTTCAAGGCCAGCTGGTCTACAGAGTGAGTTCTAGGACAGCTGGGGCTATGGGGAGACCCTGTCTTGAAAAGACAAAAAAAAAAGTATCCTCTGTAAAACCATAGTTGTTAATTTTGGTAAATTCAATTTGTTAATATATACCTGTATAACCTATGCATTTTGTATTTTATATGAGCTTATCTGAATTAAGGTCACAGTTTTTTCTTTTATTCTTAGTACTTAATCATGTTAGTTTCAGTGCTGTTATTTTCCGCTCTTTTTTTCTGGACTATTACCAATGCCATACTATCTTGTTCACTGAAGATTAACTGTAGCTCTTGAATCAGGCCAGAGACCTACTGAGCTCCACTTCCAGTGAGGGTCTTCATTTTTCTAGGTTATTTACATTTCCATATCAACTCCAGATCGAATGGATTGATTTCCTCAAAAAGTATTCACATTGGCTATCGTGCTTAATCATTGGCAATTTCATTGGCCTGATGAACTAGGAAAGTCCTAAAACAAACCTCTTCCTGTGTCTTAGGGTTTTTCTGTAGGCTTATAGCATAAGGCTCTGACCTAAGGAGTGGTCTCATGTGGGGATGGACTGAGTATATGAATACAGTTTTGGAGGTGGGGAGCTGTGGAAAATGGAGGCTGGCTACGGGAAGCAGATCAGTGCAGGTGCGTTTTAGGGTCTTGCTTGCTCCTACCTAGGGGTGGGACTTCCTGACCACCTCTCTTAGCTATGCTGGGTTTTGTATGGCTTGATCTCATGCTGGTCCTGTGCATGTGGTTCCAGACACTGTCAGCTTGTATATGCAACTGCAATGTTGTGTCTAAACAATACTGTTTCACTGCAGTCATCCAGTATGTTTGGCTCTTATAATCTTTGTGCCCATGAAAAGAGGCTGTGATATAGTGGTAAGCACTCTGAAGTCTCTTATTCTCTGCATGTTGACCAGTTGTGAGCCTCAATGTTAATTGACATCTACCCAAAAGAAGCTTCTCTGATGAAGGCTAAGAGATGTGGGTATAACAATAACTCTTCAGAGGTCAGTTTGATCCTACGTCCATTTAGCAGATAATAGTAGTAGGTTCTCCACTAGGGCATATGACCTATCTACTCTTGAGTACTTGGCACCATTAACAGTGCCAGGCATGATTTCCATCTTGTGGAGAAGCTCTTAAAACAATCACCAATCAGAAAGTGGTTGACTGACATTCCTTCCACTATTGCCAGGCCAGTCTTTGTTATAGCTCACAGGGTCCACAGCTGGGTACGACAATTTATTGCCTTTATTTCCTTTGTTATCCCATTGACTAAAAACCTTAAATGCAATATTGGAATAATAAGAGCAAACATAGTTTTTCTAAGATGACACTGAAAGAATTTTTCCTTCTTTTAAGCTTTTAGAATGTCAAAAATGCTAGTCTTGCTCTCTCAGGCCAGGCCGTAACAGTTGACATCATCTCAACTGCTGAGTTTAACCACCCTGGAGAGTTTCTTGCAACAAGAGACAAAAGTGGCAGAGTCATTATTTTTCTTTTTTTAAGTAAAATATTTTTATTGGTATTTTTTGTGTTTCATACATCATTTCTCAGTCCAACTTAGACACACTCCCTTTTCCATGCCCCCCCAACCCCAGTTCATGCATTCTGCCATACATGTCTTGTATCTTTTTCTCAGTCTTTTTAAAGTTTTTCCTCTGTAAAGGTTTATTGTTTGGACAGAGGTTAACTGTTTCAGTCAGTTCTTTGATCCAGTCTTTTTGTCGTTGTTGTTCCCTCCCATTTATATTGCTCCAAAGTATGCCTATATATACATCACATATATACCAAAATTCTGACCTTTGAAAGTAAACTGTATGCTAATTCCAAAATATATTTAGGAGTTAACATTTTTCCCTTTAATTTTTTTATTACTCTAATACATGAATACATACCCTCCACACATATACCACAATTACAAAGTCTGAAAATAAGTGGTCAGTTAATTCTAGAGCCCATTAAGGAATTCACATTATAACAGCATAGTTGTCTTCAGATAAAAAGAAATATAACATTCACTTTGCTCAGCTTGCCTTTCAACTAGGGATATGGTGCTAGCATCCACAAATGAGGGATACCATTCGTTATTTGTTTTTCTGGGACTGTTACTTCACTTAGCATAATGGCTTCAAGTTCCATCCATTTACCTGCAAAGTTCATGATGTCATCTTTCTTTACCACTGTATAGAATTCCATTGTGTAGATGTACCACATTTTCTCTATCCACTCATCAGTTGAGGGATACTTGGGTGGCTTCCATCTCTTTGCTATTGTGAAGAGAGCTGCAATAAACATAGAAGTGCATGTATCTCTACGATAGGATGAATCTTGTGGGCATATACCCCAGTGGTATGACTGGGTCAGGTGGTAGGCTCATTTTCAGTTTCTTGAGAGTTCTAAAGATGGCTGAGAAACATCTTAAAAAGTGTTCAACATAGCTAATAATTAAGGAAATGCAAATTAAAATCACCTTAAGATTTCATCTTACTCCAGTAAGACTAGCTATTATCCAGAAAACAAAGGATAACAAATGCTGGCGAGGTTGTGGGGAAAGGGGGACACTCATTCACTGCTGGTGGAAATTCAAACTCATCATTATTTTTCAATGCAAACAAGAGATAAAAATATTGAACTATGGAAAATAAGTGAAAGAGATGAGAGCAGAAGGTTAGAACTTGAAAGATGAAGATGGACAACTTCGAGATCCATTTAGAATTACAGCAGTGGGTTCCCATATTGAAGCCCATGGACCTTACAGTAGAAGCAAGCCCACAGCAAATTTTTGTGAATGCTCACATGCATCATGTAAATTCCATTTCAGTAAACACTGACCATGAAACATACCTCTCTGTAAATGACCTGAGAGTTAACCTATGGCATTTAGGGATCACAGATAGAAGCTTCGACATTGTGGCATCAAGCCTGGAACCTGGAGGAGCTGACAGAAGTCAGTACTGCCGCTGAGTTCTAGCCTCAGCAGTGCAAGGGGACCATCTGCTGTGCGACATGCACTCCTCGGCCCTGTGCGACAGGCTTTCTATGTATTTGGAAGAGCTTTTGAAAACCTCAGTTGTAGGTCTTTCTCAGAAATAATCTCATCCATATATGAAGTCAAATTCAGCCACAGTGGTCCCTACACGATGACCAAAGACTATCTGTCAGTGAAGATGTGAGATCTTAGCATGGTGCGCAGCCCGCTGAGACACACTGTTTGTGTGAGTACCTGTGGAGCAAGCTCTGCTCCTTGAATGAAAATGATTACCACTTTGACAAGTTTGAGTGCTGCTGGAATGGCTCAGACAGTGCTACCATGATGGGGCCCTCCAACAAATTTAGAATGTTCGATAGAAACACTCAGAGGGATGTTACACAGGAAGCCTCGAGAGAGAACAGCAAACCCAGAGCCAGCTCAAAGCCCTAGAAAGTGTGCACTGAGGGTAAGAGAAAGAAGGACTAGATTAGTGTGCACAGTCTGGACTTCAACAAGATCCTTCACATACCCCGGCATGCCATGGAGAACATTATTGCTGTACTTGCCACCAATAACATGTATATGTTCCATGACAAAATTAGCTAGGGATGCTAACTGAAGGACCAAAACTAAGGACTCCTAATGGAAGGACCAAGTTTTATCTTGCATAGTTAAGCTGCTTGTTTTTCTGACAAAAGAAAAGGCATTGTCCTCTCCATTTCAAACAGTGACACACTTCCTACTTCCCTCGTAGACACAGGAGACATGGTCTCAGTTGGAGGCCTGGCTCTACCTTCAGTCCAGCGAGGGAGGAGTGCCACTGCTGAAGGGAAAACCTAGCCAAAGCAGAACTGGTGGACATCGTTCAATAAAGGCCATTACTCAGCTGTATTTAAGTCTGAGCTTTCCTTTCCTGTTGATAGACCAAACAACTAACTCTCAAGAGAAAAGGTCTGGTCACATCTCTCTCCAGTGCTTCTCTCCTCTGCCATCCATCTCTGTGCCTTTACCTGGAGATGATTTGGCCTTGGACCCCAGGGGACCATGTCAGTGCTGGCGATTTCACCCAGGCAGGCTCCAGCAGCATTGCTATCTGTCGTCACACCTTCTGGTGGAACCACTTAATAAGAACAACGTACTGTGAAGTGCTTTTAAACCCCCACCAAAAGAGAAAATGCTAGCCTTCCCAATTCTGCTGTGAAAATGCCCATTTTCAATTTATCAGATTAAGATAATATTTTTAGACAAATATCTTTATACTGTTTGCTTTGACTCTTGGCCATAGGAATGTTGGAAAGTTTTATTTATTTTTGTTATTTATTGTATATTTCCTTAATCTAACATTTGAAAGTCTGATGTAACGCAGAAATTCAGATCATTAGTGTTCAAGAAAAATCTCCTAGCCTCTTGTAAAGGGCATGCACACTGCATCTGGCCCAACTGCCTATTTGTCTGCTGAAAGTGATGAAATGAGCAAGTTTTTATCTAATAACCTGCTTCTTTGCCTAATACATTAAACAATTTATAGTAAGATAGTCTTTTGGGGCTGGAGAGATGGCCTAGTGGTTAAGAGCACCGACCACTCTTGTGGAGGTCCCAGGTTTGATCCCCAGCACCCACATGGCAGCCGAGAACAGTCTGACACTCCAATTCCAGGAGAACTCCAGTTCCAGGGGAATCCGACACCCTCTTCTGACCTCCGCGGCATTGCATGACATGGGTGCACAAACTTGCATGCAGACAGTACATTTATACACATACAGAAATAAATGCCGGGCGTGGTGGCGCACGCCTTTAATCATGCACTGTAGGGAAGGCAAAAGGCAAACGACAGATTCTCTGTGAGTTTCGAGTCCATGCTTGTTCTACAGAGTAGGAGAGAGTTCAAAGGGAAACCCCCCAAGTCATTGGGGGCAGGCTACAAAGGGAGAGTGTACCTGAGTCTCAAAAAGGACCAAAAAAAAAAAAAAAAAAAAAAAAAGATAGTCTTTTAATCTATGGTGATTTTCAAACAAGGGAAGGGTTTATTTTTAAAAGCATCAGGGACTTTGATAAAATTGAAAGAAAAGACATTCTCTTCAAGGATAAATACTCTCATATATGTAACTTTCAAAGTTTTCTATTTGTGCTTCTTTTAAAATTATAACAACACCTCAAAGGAAGTGACCACTAAATTTTTCAAGAGCACAATACAGAATCTCTACCAATAGGATCAGAACCATGAAGCAGTTCACTAGCACTTATTCATTTACCACAGTTACTTCCATGACCCAAACCTCATGCCCACTGAACAACTGCCCCATCCCTAAAGTCCCAGGGCTTCGTAACCAACATTCTATTTTCCATTAATACAGATTTGACTATTTCCAGAGCTCATGTAAGTAGGAACATGCAGTGCTGGTCATTCTGTGACTATCTTGTCTTCTGGCCTTTGTTATCACATATAGCAAAAGTCTCTTCCTTTCCAAGGTTGGTAATTTACTGTATGTATAGGTCATATTTTTATATCCCCAGATTTGTGTGTGGCATGGGCTGTGTGATGGTTAGCTTCTGTTTACAGCCTGACACACTTGGGAAGAGGAAACCTCGATTGGGGAACTGACACCATTGGACTGGCCTGTGGCCATGTCTGTGAGTCATTTTCTTAATTGCTAATTGATATGGGAGGGCTCAGTCTATTGTGGGTTGATACCACCCCTGGGCAGTGGTACTAGGTTCTATAAGAAAGCAAGCTGCACACAACTTGAAAAGCGAGCCAGTAAGCAGATTCCTCTGTGGTCTGGGGTTCAGATCCTACCTCCAGAGTCCTGCCTTGAATTCCTATGTTGGCTTTCCTTGATGATGGACTGCATGCTGAAAGCTGAAATAAACCTTTCCTATCAAAGTTGGTTTTGATCACTATTTGTCACCACAACAGAGAAGTAACTGAGACAGGTTGCTTTGGAAACTTGTAGCTAATAATGTTGAAGCAAATACTGGAATGCAGATATGTCCTTAAGATCCCAACTTTTACTCTTTCAGATATATAGACAGATGTGGGATTGCTGGCACACATGATAGTTATACTTAATTTAGATAAAAACCTTTCTTGTTTTCTATGGCAGTTGTATCATTATGTATTCTCTCATAGTGTATAAGTGTTTCAAATTCTAACACTTTATTTCATTTTTAAATATTTTTTAAAATTAATTTTTTTAATGTGTATGAGTGTACTATCTGCATGTTGGTTGGTTCACCTGTGTCGTGCAATGCTGTGGAAGTCAGAAGAGGGCAACAGATTCCCCTGGAACTGGAGTTAAAGACAGTTCTTAGCTGCCATATGGGCGCTGGGAATCGAACCCTGGTCCTCTGCAAGAGCAGTCGGCGCTCATAACCACTAGGCCATCTCTCCAGCCCTGATTTTGTTTTTTAATAATAGCTCTTCTTTAAAAAATGAAGTAACACCTAATTATAGCTTTAATTTACTGTTCCCTGATGGTTACAGGTGTCTATTTTCATTTATAGGATGTCTTTAAAAATATCTATCTGTAGTTAGAAGCATTTCCCTTAAAGTCAGGAATTGGAAAGGTTTCCCACTATTTCTACTCCTTTTCAATATAGTGCTTGAAATTCTTGCTGGAGCAATAAGAGAAGAGAAGAAAATAAAAGGAGTACTAATTGGGAAAGAGGAGGATAAACTATCCCTTCATGCAGATAACATGATATTATACCTAAGGGATGCCAAAAATTATGCCAGAAAATTCCTAGAAATGAACAGTTTCAATAAAATGGCCAGTGACAAAATTAACCTATACAAATAAGTAGCCTTTCCATATGCCAATAGCAGCCAATTGGAGATGGAGTATGTGGAAACCCCCCCATTCATAATAGCCTCAAAAATATCTCAGAACAAACCTGACCAAAGATATTAAAGAACTCTCCAATAAAATTTTAAATCTTTGAAGAAGGACATTGGGGAAGGCACCAGAAAATGGAAGAACCTTCCATGCTCATGGATTGGAAGAATTTATATAGTAAAAATGACCATCCTTCCCAAAGTAATATCTAAATTCAATGCAATCCCAGTCAAAATCCCCATGACTTTCTTGATAGATTTGGAAAAAACATCCTATGTTTTTTCATATGGAAAGGAAAAAGACCCCAGATAACCAAAGTAACCCTAACCACAAAGAGTAATGCAGGGGAGATTACTATACCAGATTTCAAACTATATTACAGAGATATAGTCATAAAAACAGCATGGTACTGGCACAAAAATAGACCCGTAGATAAACGGAACAAAACTGAATACCCAAACTTGAGTATCTACAATTTTAGCCACCTGATATTTGACAAAGGGGCCAAGAACATTGGAGGAAAAGTAGTATGTGGTGGTTTGAATGAGAATGTCCCCCATAAGCTTCAAGTATTCAGACATTTTGTCCCCAGTTGGTGGTTGTGCTGGATAGCTTTGGTGTCAACTTGACACACCTGGGTTGAGGGAGCCTCGGTTGGGGAATTGGCTCCATTGGATTGCCTGTGGCCACATCTGTGGTGTATTGTCTTGATTGTTGAGCAGTGACAGTATAAGAAGGCAGGCTGGGCATGAGCCAGGGAGCAAGCCAGTAGAGAGCAAGCCAGTGGACAGCAAGCCAGTAGACAGCATTCCTTCATGGCCTGTGCTTCAGCTCCTGCCTCCAGGTTCCTGCCCTGAGTTCCTGCCTTGTGCTACCTGAGTGATGAACTGTGAACCAGGAGATGTAAGCTGAATAAACCCTTTCCTCCCCAAGTTGGTGTCAGAGTGTTTTGTCACAGCAATGGAAGACAAACTAGAACAGAAATTGGTACCAGACGAGTGGGGTATTGTTGTGACAGACCTGACCTTGCTGTTTTGGGGAAGGATTGTGGAGGTGTTTGGAACTTTGGGCTGGGAAGATCATTGAATGCCTAAAGATCAATGCTGTGGAGCTTGGAGCAGTTTTGCTGAAGGAGTTGTAGAAGATGGAGGCCTGGCTTGTGAAGTTTCTAGTTTCAAAGGAGAGCAGAGATCATCAGGACTGTGTAATCTGTGGGTTCTGGTCAGCTGGGGCTGTGGAGAATCAGCTGTAAGTAACAAGAGACCAGAACCTGAAGTGAAACTTTTGTGGTACTGGGGCAATTGATGCTGGTTAGCTGGGGCTGAAAAATCAGCTGTAAGTAACAAGAGACCAGCATCACTGAGGTGAAATCTTCTGGGGAGAATATCTTCAAGGTCAGCACACAGAAGCTGTGACCCAGAAAGGGCCTGAGCCTCCATCTCGAGCCAGAAGCCGGACTTGGTAACGTGTAAGAGTCTCCTATATGGTTCCGGTGTTGAAATTTGAGGGGGTCACAGAGAGCAGCCGAGGCTTGGCACTGTGAGAGGTCAGGAAAGACCATTGGTGGAAGTGCACCTCGGTTGCTGTGAAGACCCCAGGATTGCAGGGGTCATGGAGAGAAGCTGAGGCTTTGCACCAGGAGAGGTCAGAAGAGACCATTGGTGAAGGTGCTGCCTCAGTTTCAGTAGCGACCCCAGCTTTTTGGAGATGCCGGTACCCTGGGACGACCACCAAGAGCAGCGGTAGGTGTAGAATGGAGTCGGCCTGGGCCTGCGAGATGAGTGTGCCACGGACGGCAGAGTCGGAGAGGGGGAGCTGCCGAGACCCTTTGGAGCCCAGAAGATCGTGAGTGAATCCCAGGTGTCCAGCCTTGAGCTACTTGCTGGACTTAGGTTTTGTTTGAGAGTGCCTGATTCTTCCCTTTGAAATAAGACAGTACTTGTTTTGGATTTTACAGCAGCCCACAGTTAAGAGACTTTTAATAGACTGGACTTTTAAGTGTTTGGACATTTTAAGGACTGTGGGGCTTTTAAGGATGTACTGTCTTAGGTTGTGATTAGTGTTAACATCATACTTTGGGGATAAGAACTGGAAAGGTGGTTTAATAGTGATGTGTTTGTGTGTCAAGTTGACAAGGGGTCAATTGTGCTGGATAGCTTTGGTGTCAACTTGACACACCTGGGTTGAGGGAGCCTCAGTTGGGGAATTGGCTCCATTGGATTGCCTGTGGCCACATCTGTGGTGTATTGTCTTGATTGTTGAGCAGTGACAGTATAAGAAGGAAGGCTGGGCATGAGACAGGGAGCAAGCCAGTAGAGAGCAAGCCAGTGGACAGCAAGCCAGTGGACAGCATTCCTTCATAGCCTGTGCTTCAGCTCCTGCCTCCAGGTTCCTGCCCTGAGTTCCTGCCTTGTGCTACCTGAGTGATGAACTGTGAACCAGGAGATGTAAGCTGAATAAACCCTTTCCTCCCCAAGTTGGTGTCAGAGTGTTTTGTCACAGCAATGGAAGACAAACTAGAACAGTGGTGCTGTTTTGGGAGATCTTAGAAGGTGTGGCCATGCTGGACGAAGTACATCACTGGGGGTGGGCTTAGTGAGTTTAACAAGCCTTGCAGGCTCCAGTTGCTCTCTGTGTTTCCTGTGTTCACTGGAAGATGTGAACCTCAGCTTTCTGCTCCAGCTCCAGCCACCATGCCTCCTGCCACAATGGACTCTAATTCCCAGAACCATCCATTGTAAGCTCAAATAAACTCTTCCTTTTATAAGTTCCCTTGGTCATGATGGTTTTATCACCGCAACAGAAAAGTGACTAATATGTGGTATCTTCTCCAAATGGTGCTGGCAAAACTGGATCACTGCTTGTAGAAGAATGAAACTAAACCCCTACCTTCCTCTTTGTATAAAAGTCAACTCTAAGTGTATTGAAACTTCAATGTGAAACCTGAAACTCTGAAAATGTTAGAAGAAAATATAGGCAGTAACTTACAAGATATAGGTGTAGGAAAAGACTTTTTTTTTTGTCTTTTTGATACAGGGTCTCCCTGTAGCCCCAGCTGTCCTGGAACTTGCTCAAGGCTGGCCTTGAACTCACAAAGATCCGCCTGCCTCTGCCTCCCAAGTGCTAGAATTAAAGGCATGTGCCACCACGCCTGGCTAGGAAAAGACTTTCTAAATCAGACAGAAGTTGTGCAGAAAATAAGATCTACAAGTGGGACTTCATTAAACTAAAATGCTTTGTACAGCAAAAGAAGCAATCAAAGAAATGAAGAGAAAACTCACAGCGTGGGAGGAAATCTTCACCAGTGACACATCTGACAGAGGTTTAACATCTAGAGTGCATAACTTACTCAAAAAACAAAGGACCAAGAAAAAAAAATGGCCCAATTAAAAGATGGACTGAAGATCTGTACAGAGAGTTCTCAAGAGAAGAAGTAAAGACGGAGAAGAAACATTTTAAAAAGTGTTCAGCATTGTTAGTAATTAAGGAAATGTAAATTTAAACTGCTTTAATATTTCATCTTACTCTGGTAAGACTGGCTATGATTAAGAAAATAAAAGATACCAAATGCTGGAGAGGCTGTGGGGAAAGGGGAACACTCATTCACTGCTGGTGGGAATGCAAACCCTATGGAAAGTAGTGTGGTGAACTCTTAAAAGACTAAAAATGAACCTACCATACCTCCTGGGTGTATACACAAATGATTCATCCTATTGCAGAGATCGTGCACAGCCATGCTTATTGCTGCTCTTTTCACAATAGTGAAGAGCTGGAAGGAATGCAAATGTCCCTCCACTGATTATTGAATAATGAAAATATGGCACATCTACACAATGGAGTTCTATGCATCGGTAAATAAAGATGACATCATGAAATTCTCAGGTAAATAGATGGAAGTAGAAGCTATTATGCTAAGTGAAGTAAGACAGACTCAGAAAAACAAATGACATATGTTGTCCCTCATTTGTGAGGGACCTAGAACCAAATCCTCATATGGAGGTAAATAAAAAGGAACCAGAAAGGTAAAAGGAAAGAAGGAACCTGAGACAGAAGGCTAGTAGGTGCCAGGTGTTACTAAGGGAGGAATGGATAAAATTAAGGTATCTAAGTGGGAGGAGAGTGGAAGCATTTTAGAAGGAAAGTGTGCGTGTGTGTGGGGGGATAAAGGGAACAAAGGAACCCAAGAGAAGTGGAGCCATAAGAGGCTGGCAGCATGAAGGGAGAACTGGGGATACTTTAAATGGAGAGGCCATGGAGAGAGGGCTGGACAGGTAAAGAGAGAGAGAGAGAGAGAGACATAAATAACGTCTTACTAGAGTAAAAAAGTGAGAAAATCATATTAGTCTAATACTCCACTGACAAAACACACACACAATACCTCTACATGAGTCCATATGAAAAAATGAAGGCTGCATATCAAGAAACTGTACCAGACAGGAGAAACCTTCCTTTGAGTTGTTGGCCAGGGTAGTCTAAGAGACTCCCAAAATTACACAGGCTATTGCCACAGCCCTTGTCTCCCAGAACCCGAAGTTAAGACCCCATTGCTGAAGACAGTATATACTTCAGAGACTGGATCTTGAACAATGGAGCTGGATCTGACCTGGAAGCCACCACCTTTGAAAGCTAGCTCTCATAGCTGTGGAGAACACTATGCAAGACACTAAAGGAGATCATCAATAGATGGTCCAATATAAGTCTCAAGACCAAATATTCACGTCAATGACCAGCACAGCATATGAAATTGCTGTAGTAGTGGCACTTTTATCTTTGGGGAATCAATGGCTAACAAATTGGACCTAAAGCCCACTCAGTGGAAGGAAGCTCATGTTTGGTATGTTAACATAGCCAGATTCATAAGGTAGACACATCCCTAGGCTAAGGTAACATTTTACTAACTATGAAAGAAATATCCTTATATGTACAGCCAAAATCCCAGACACCACTCAGAAAAGAAGCTTCTTTTGCTCCAGATGAGAATAGTACAGAGCCCCACAACTGGACACACACAGACATGTTCTGTGAATGGCTCATGCCTAAGTGACACATCTACAATACAACCTCTACACACAAGACCCAAGCATCATAAAACAAGGACCCAAGAAGGCATTAACTACCATTTAGCTCTCATTAAGGAAGCTTCTCCATGCAACAGGAGACCAGGAACTCAAAAAAGCCTGAGTGGCCAAACCATGAAGATTAGGAGTTTACAAAGTGTGGTTCCATGGACAGGCTGTCTATATTCAGTTTCACCCACCCAGGGCTCAGGGAACATTCCAGAAGAGGGGGCAGAAAGATCGTAAGAGCCAGGGAGCTGATGGAAGACCAAATGGAAATGAATCCTACAAGTTCCTGGGACCGGGTTCATATGAACCTACAGCATTGGTATTAGTATGCACAAGACACATGCAAGCTCATCTGGCCAAAACCCTAGTACAGAACTGTAGAAATGGGTAGCAGAGCCCAACCTCAGCTGAGGAAATATTGGCAGCAGGTGGTGGTCAGATGAGGAAGACCTGGCCTGCTTTAGAAAAGATACTCCAGATAGGCTGTCTAGAGCTCAAGGGAGGAATTTGCACTGAGGAGTGAGCAGGGAGAGTAATTTGGCACAAAGCAGGAAAGTAAGAAGATGTGAACTCCGGGGAGGGGGCAAGAGGGAGTGCCAGGGGAGAAGCGTGTGTAATGGTGATTAAGGCTGACTGAAAAACCATGTATGAAACACATAACAATCAATAAAAATAAAAGTTAATAAATAAAAAAATAAAATTACCAAGAATTCAGTAAAAAACATTTTTTTAAAAAAACTTAAAAAAATCATCCATTTATAGCTTTTTGTCCATTTCATAATAGACTACTTGTTATTTTGCTTCTGAGTTTCCTGTGTATTTTGCATATGGAACACATCACATTCATTATTTGTAAACACTTTTTTTTCTACGTTGCCATTTTATTCTGTTGAGTTTTTTTTTTTCCCATTTACTTCTTTATGATGCTGTTTCTTGCATCTTTGGTGTTGGATGCAGGACGCCAGGGCTAGAACACATGCTATGGATCTTCTCTGCATTTTCCTCTGTGAACTGAGCAATTTCAGCACTTACCTGTGTGCCCTGAGTCCATTTTGAATTTGGTGTGAGAAAAGGTTCAGTTTTATTAGTATGCAGAGGATGACCACTTTCTCAACAGCTTACTGAAAAACTTGCCTTTTCCTCTCTGCATATTCCCTTTGCCGTTCTGAAGGTCACTTGGTTGTATAAGAACAGGTTCAGGGAGTTTGTACTCTGTTCTACTGCATTCCATGTTTCCTCTTTGACAGGAATCCACTCTCTACATTAGGGTAGCTTTGGAAAATGTATTTTTTTTTTTTGCGGTTCTCAGCCTCAGCCTTTAACGGCTGCGCTATCCCAACAGCCCGGAAAATGTATTTTGAATCAGGACATTGTTGCTTCTAGCATTTATTATTTCTTCCAAAATTGATTTCAGGACTCAAGTACATTTGTGGTTCAATTAAGAACTTGTAATATTTTAAAAATCTACAAAACATCATTGCAATTATGATAGGTATTACAGTAACTCTATAAACAGTTTTGGGTGATGTATGATTTTAAAATTTTCTAGTTATTAATGACTTAGTCTTGGTAGATTATATGTTTCTTGGAATAAACAACTTTTAGGTTGTACAGCTTGGCACATACACATGGTATCTAACTGCTCATAATTGACTCCTGATTCCTTTGTTTGTTATACTTACTGTGATATCTCTATTTTCATTTCTGATCTTTTTTTTGAGTATCATCTTCATATGCACTTTCTTTTTTTAATTTTTATTTATTTTTGTATGTTTATGAATGTACTGTCTGCATATAGGTTTGTGCACCCGTGTCGTGCAATGCCACGGAGGTCAGAAGAGGGTCTCGGATTCCCCTGGAACTGGAGTTCTCCTGGAATTGGAGTTACAGATGGTTCTTATCTGCCATGTGGGTGCTGGGGATCGAACCCAGCTCCTCTGCAAGAGCAGTTGGTGCTCTTAACCGCTAGGCCATCTCTCCAGCCCACATGTGCACTTTCTCTTGATCCCACTGTGTTCACATAGTGATACTTGTATGTGCACGGACAAAGCCCGATCTACCAGAGATTGGCTACTCTTTCACAGGGCACATCCCTGAAGTAAACAAACTCTTCTTACCCCCAGCAACCATCAAGACTAGTAGCTCCTCAGCTAAGACTGACATTCCATAAGCCTGTTATCCATTCATGCTTGGATTTAAGCTAACATGATTTTGTGCTGGTCTTGTATATCCATTCACAGCTGTGAGTTCCTGTATGCAAGGTCCCTGTCATGTCTTTGTCAAATATTCTTTTGTTGAAGACATCTGCTATGTCTGGCTCTTTCAATTTTCTGTCCCCTCTTCCATAAAGATATCTGAGACTAGGGGAAGGGGTGTGATGTATAATTCCCATTTAGAGCTGAACACTCCACATTATATTATTTTCTGTAAACTGACAAATTGTGGGGTTCTGTGTTAATTGCCATCTACTGCAAAAAGAAGCTTCTCTAATTAGAGTTGAGAAACACTCTAACCTATGAGTATAAAGTTAAAAAATTTTGAGGGAAGTTTATTACTATTTCCATTTAGCAAAATCAGAGTATTAAGTTTTCCCTTAGCGTCTATGACATGGCTAGGCACAGGTTTTTGAGCAATTAATAGTACCAGACATAAGTTTCAACTTGTGGAGTAAGACTGAAATCCAATCAGAGATTATTAGTGTGACATTCATGCCACTATTGTGCCACTGGGTATGTCTTGGCAGCCCAATTGTTATTCATAGAATTTTCTAGCACTATGAAAGCTAGCCAGCAGTCATAAAACTTATAGGTCAGTAGCAGTGTTATTTCTCTGTATTCTATAAGACAAATATGTGATATCTTTAGCCATTGGGTCTTACCATCAAGTTCTGGAAAGTAACTAAGCCTAATGGCAATATCATGTAGTATTTGGCAAAGGGGGTGTCTATGTATGGGGGTGACCCAATTCTGGGGCTGGACTTTTTATTTCCTAGCCTATGGAGAGGCATTGTGCCCCCATTATAGAGTAACTCTAATTAAATGCCATATATATATATATATATTAGGAAACCTCTATAATAATAGGTATACGGATGGATTTTTCAAGTGACTTAGGGCTAGTTATCCATCCCCATACTCCTCCTCTACTCTGATTTCCCATCCTTCCCCCCATTTTACCCTTCCTGATCTCTTTTCTTCCCTTCCCCCTTTGTCACTTGCATTCTGTCCCATTTTCTTTGAACCCACACACAAACATGGTCCATTAGTTTTATGTGGATAATCTGATTGAAATATACATATACAAAGATTCAAAGATAGCATCCACATATGAGAGAAAAATGTGAGCTATTTCTGAATCTGGTTCCCTCAATAAGAATGATTATTTCCTAGGGCTGGAGAGATAGCCTAGCAGTTGAGAGCTCCGACCGCTCTTGCAGAGGACCCGGGTTCAATCTCCAGCACCCACATGGCGGCTGAGAACCGTCTGTAACTCCAATTCCAGGAGAACTCCAGTTCCAGGGGAATCCGAGACCCTCTTCTGACCTCCGCGGCATTGCACGACACGGGTGCACAGACCTGCATGCAGACAGTACATTTATACACATACAAAAATAAATAAAAATTAAAAAAAAAGAATGATTATTTTCAGCTTAATCCATTTGCCTGTGAATTTTAAAATTTCGGAATGATATTCCATTGCATATATGTCCTACATTTGCATCATCCACTTATAGGCTGATGGACATCTGGGCTATTTACGTTTCTTACTATTGTGAATAAAGCAGCAATGGTCATGGATGAGCAAGTGTCTCAGCAGTGGTGTATGACGTCCTTTGAGAATTCACCATGAGTCCTACAACTGAGTCAAATAGTACTTTTCTTTTCTAGCTTTTGAGGAACATCCGCACCAAACTTCCACTGTGGCTACACCAGCTCGCATTCCCACCAACATGAGTAAATATTCTTCTTTCCTCACATCCTCATTAACATTTGTTGTCATTTGCTCTCTGGATCTTCTTCATTGTGAAGTAAAATGAAATCTTAGAGTCATTTTAATTAGCATTTCTCTAATGGCTAAGCATGTTGCACATTAAAATTTTTTCAGTGATTTGTATTTCTTTTTGGAGCTCTTTGAGTTGGTTGTTTTCTTGCTGTTTACATTTTTTAGTTGTATATTCTAGACCCTAATTCTCTGCCTGATGTCCAGCTGGTAAAGATTTCTTTACCACTCTGCAGACTGCTCCTTTAGTCAGCTGATGGTGTCTTTTGTTATACTGAAGCGTTTGAGTTTTAGGACATCTGAGCTGGTGGGATTTTGATGTCAACTTGATATAAGCCTGATCTATCTTCAAAGAGGGAAGCGTTGAGGACTTCTCAGATCTTGCTGGTCTGTGGCCATCTCTGCGGGCTATTGTCATGGGTTGACGGGAGGTCCTGTTCTACCATGGGCAGGTGGATCTGAACTGTATAGAGGAGCAAGCAAGAAAGCAAGCTAGAGTGAGCTGGCAAGCAGAGGTTCTTTGTAGTTTCTGGTTTAGGTTCTTGCTTTGACATCCCTCGATGCTGGGCTACGATGTGCAAGTATAAAAAATATGTCACAGTGACACTACTTTGAGTTTGGATTATCATGTATGACACATAAAAATAAGAGCCCTCCATAATAATGAAGACTTCTTTTGGCAAATATAATCAAGAAAGCCAAGAACATGAAGAGACTCATGACATGTCCTCAGGTCCTGAATCTCATCTCCAATCTGAGCAGTTGGTGATTAAATACCTGGCCATGTAAGTGGTCTTGTATTCTTTTTCAGAATCACCTCTTGTATTTACTCTAGACTCGATTTTGGCACTTTAGACTTTGACTAGTGAGACAGTAGTAAAACATGAAGTGAGAAGATGCTTGAGAAGGAGTGATCTCTTGTGCTGCAGAAAGTCCTCCTCTACCATGTGAAGAAGACTGGATTCACTTCTGGTAGACAGAGCAGATGTGTAAGGAAGCCCCCTCAACCCACCTACTAAATGTGGTTTGAGGAGTGACATAGGTGATATAAGAGGAAAGACCTGCCGAGATTCCTCCAAAGAGATAATTGAAGTCACGAACAAAACACGATTATCTAAAGCATCAAATTACAGAATATTTATTATAACAGTAGAGAATATATTTAAAATAAAACAAAATATAACAAATATATGAAATGGTAATTAGAAACTATATAGCATAATAGTAACTGAAAAAAGAGATATTTAGCAAAAGGCTTTCTCAGATATGGATAGCTGGGAGAAGCAAAAGGAGCATTCAAATAGCATGAGCGAGGATTGGAAAGGTGAGATCACTCAGTGCTAGAATGAAATAACCTAAAAGCATCTGCTGAGATGCTTGTTTCAGTTTATGGTGACTGTGCTCATTCTTCTCTTGAAGAATCTACTTATTTCTGGACAGAACCAAATTTCAGTGAAATTCTGCTAAATCCTGTAAGCACTTTGGAAGGAATGTTTCAGTGGAATACTTGACAGGTAAAACGTGGTTGTGTGGATTCTAGTCTAGAATGGGAACGTCATGGACCAGCGCTGGATGGGCTGATTGAGATGGAGCGTCAGGCGCTGGGCTGCAGTTGTCTGTCCTGTAGAACACTATAACATTTAGTGGTCTTGCTTCAGGGAGTTGTTTCATATTCACTATGGAATGAAAAATAAAACATTGTATTGGTACAAACATCCTTTCAGTCACTAGACTCACCTCAATTCCTTTGAAATGAATTTAACTAAAAATTTTCTTAAAAGCAATGAGGTAAATATAATCAAATGAAAAAAAGCTAAGAACGTGAAGAGACTCACCACACATGTCCTCAGGTTCTGAATTCCATCTCTACTCTGAACAGTGAATGGTGATAAATACCTGTGGTTGAATGATGCTGACCTCTATTACAGGGAAACCTCTACTAGCTTCAGTATTCTATTTCACGAATTTATTATGCAGTCTGTGTTATTTAATCCTATGGTAATGCTACTCTTTATATACTATTTTGTCTGTATTTGCAATGAGGCAAGTAAGACTGAGAGAACAATTTTACAGGAATAACACAGCTCAGACATAATGACAAAGGGCTTTGTTCCCTGGAATGTTTGATGTTAAATCAAGCAATTTTTTCTCAAATATCCCAATTCTTTACAAATTATATCAAAGAATACTGGCACCTTATATGAACCATTGGGAAGAGAGAAAAGAAATTCAACATGTGTGTGGCAGGTGCCTCACATAGGTTTTAATGTACTCATGGATCTATACACATATAGTTTTCATTTACAGTGTTGTTTAAAAAGTTCCCAAATCCTGTTGTACCATGGTATGTCCTGAACCTGCCATGATTGTGTTCACAAGTGTCTGAATTCATGATGTCTTCTTTTTTTAAAAACATTATTTATTTTTGTATGTGTATGAATGTACTGTGTGCATGTAGGTCTGTGCACCCATGTCGTGCGATGCCTTGGAGGTCAGAAGAAGGCATTGGATTCCCCTGGAACTGGAGTTCTCCTGGAATTGGAGTTACAAACGGTTCTTATCTGCCATGTGGGTGCTGGGGATCGAACCCAGCTCCTCTGCAAGAGCAGTTGGTGCTCTTAACTGCTAGGCCATCTCTCCAGCCCCTCATGATGTCTTCTTATCCTGCCTTTCCCCTCATAATGGCACAAAACCTTCTCTTACTCAAGAGCCCTCCCTGATGAAGATGAGCAGATAGACTCAGAAGGACTTTGTTGTTACCCTTGGGACATGCATGTCCTCTCAGTGGGACAACTGCTCTTTTGATCCAGGACAGCATCCATTTCACTAAAATGAATTGGATTATTCTGGGTATCAGGAAGAGTCTCACTGTCATTGCAAATTGCTGAGCTTTCACCCCAATAGGACAGCATTGTACCAAATATTTTGGTACAATTCTCAAGGAGAAATTGCACGAGAGAAATCTGTAACAACAAAGGCACAACACAACATGCTATTTGTCACTTGACATAGTTATCACACTTGATACAGAAGTCTTGAAGCTCAGAAAAGTATAAAATTTAGAACTCTCAGAAAACCTCAACTGCTATAAAATATATGTGCTAGTCTCTTACAAAGAACTATGGTAATGCCAAGTATGGTGGCACATGGTTTTAATCTCAGAGCTCCAGAGGCAGAGGAGGCAGATTTCTGTGCTTCTCATAGGCCCAAAAGTAATGGAATCAATAAATGACAAATTGAAAATCCCACGATTGTAAGTGAAAAAGAACATTTCATCTTTACACTTAACAATTTCAATTATTTTTTTTACTGTATTGAAAAAGTACCTAGCACAGAAAATGCTTCTTGATAATTTCCCTAAATGACCTGAAGTTGGCTGAGAAAACTTTATGTCATGGAATCAGGGGAGCCCAGATCACTAAGCCCATCAGCAGCTGTGAGTGGTGAGAGAGGAGCTGGACCTGCTTCATAATGCCATTTTTATATGGGGAAACTCCCTTGAAAATGTATAGTTTATGGAGCTCTGTGACACCCAGTGCTCAACCTTCGCTTGTTGAATTCCAGCACCCATGTTCTTTCCTGTCATCTCATACTATTTTCTTGCTAGGATCTAGTCAGTCTAGATTCTAAGTCCCCAATGGGAAAGAAGGAGTTTTCTGACTTGAAATCTCCCTTAGCAATCACCCTCTCCAAACTTCACAAGTGATCCTTCCCTCCAGAAGAATACAATTCAAGGACACATATTTTAAAAATGGACTGTCAGAGTTATACTGAAATCCAGGTTTTGAGAATTCTACACGCCAAGGCATAAAATATAAGGTCTCATTACTTTTTTTAGAAATGCCATCTCCTAATCTTAAGTTGCAGGACCTAGGCATCCACAGAATATTTGGAGCTATGCAAACAGATGTTACAAGCTGTCATATGGTTAGTTGAAGAGCATCTCTTGATGATGTATAACACTCCAAAAAGTTGTTTCAAGAGAACAATATTTGGTTTTGGCAGCTGCTTTAAAAGACTAAACACAGGGAGGGTCCGGAGAGTCGGGCGGGTGGCTGGTGCGGCTGCGCCTTTGGGCAGGCTACCCAGAAGCACCTGGGCAAGTAGCTCTGGAGCCGGGTTCTTCCCGGGGCCTTGAGGGCGGGACTGGGCGCTGGGCCAGAGGTCCAGAGGGTCCAGAGAGTCGGGCAGGAGGCAGGTGCGGCTGCGCCTTTGGGCAGGCTACCCAGAAGCCACCTGGGCAAGTAGCTATGGCGCTGGGTCTTCTCACGGGGCCTTGAGGGCAGGACTGGGTTGCGGGCCAGAGAGTCCAGAGGTCCGAGAGAATTGGGCGGGCGGCAAGTGCGCTGTGCCTTTGGGAGGCTGCCGGGGCCCAGGCTAGTAAGGCATAAACACGCACACACACCACACACACACACACCACACACACACCACACCCACACCGCCATCGGTGAGAAATACAAGTCGACTTTTTTTTGGAACCTTTCAGAACACAAGAAGAGAAGAGTGCTTTGGCTTCCAAAATTATCCAATTATAGCAACAAAATTGAAAAGAAGACAAGTCATACTCCATAACACAAAGGAGAGGAAAGAGAACAAAAAATAAAAAAAGCATCTGAAGAGAGGACAAGCAAAAAAGCCTGTCAACAGTGAGTATTTGTGATCTAAACACACAAAAGGGAAGCCCCACTGCCAGTGGACCGACGAAGACAACATGGGAAAGCACAGGATAAACCTGCACCAAGCCCTACCAAACACTGTAGGAGTACAGCTACAATCGGACCTTGGAGGAGACACAAGGAACAGATCTTTAGAGGAATAATGCATGACCTATGCAATGAAATTTAAAGAACAATAAGAGGAATCAGAGAACTAAGAGAGAGAACAAAAAATCAAAAAGACTAGAGGGATACAATGAAAACCTCCATGAAGGACTAACGGAAACAGATTGACAAAAACCTCCGGCAAAGAACTAGAGGGGAAGAAAACAAAATAAGAAAGAGCGTAAGAGAGATAGAAATTGAACAAAACAAAACTCAAAAAAGGACCCTAGAGGATAGAATGGACAAACTTCAAAAAGAAAAAGGAACAGACCAACAAACTCCAGAAAGAACTAGAGGGCGAAAAAAACAAACTCCGAAGGAAAGTAGAAGCAATGAAAAAAGGAAGCCAACAACGAAGTAAGGAGCACCAAAAGAGATTGAGAAGCCCCAAGAAGAGATATGAGGAGCTCATAAAAGGAACTGGAATACTAAAGAAAACAAAGGATGAAACGAAAAAGGAATTAGAACACCACTCATTATCCAACAAGAAGAAAGGAAAGGAAAAAGGTTCAGAAAAGAATGGAGGAAGATACAAAGGATATCAGATCTGGAAGATAACATAGAGCAATTAAAAAGCCTCAAATAAAGACTACGAAAAATTTCAAAAATTACACAAAAGTGGGACAACCAGGAATTTAGGCGGACGCACTATGAAAATGGTCAAACGTCCATATTCATAGAATAGAGGAAGGAGAAGAAATCTCAAGATGAATAGTATTTGATCAGACTCTTCAAGCAGAAAATAAATAGACGAAAACTTCCCCAAACTAAAATAGACAAACCCAGACAAATTACAAGAAGCACCATGGACCCCAAACTAGACAAGATCAGAAAAAAAACAATCAATATAAAAAAAAAAAAAAAAAAATAAAATTGAAGCCAAAACAAAGAAAAAATTCTGGAGGGTTACAAAAGAAAAAACAGTCCACATACAAAGGGAAACCCAATCAGATACAAACTGACTTCTCGCCTCAACACAATTGAAAGAAGAAGTAACTGGGCAAACATTCCCAGTGTTAAGGGACTACGGATGCCAACCCAAGAACTTTACCCGCAAAAATGTCGAACTATACTTGAAGGCGAGAGAGAAAAAATCTTCCATGACATAAACCAGATGATGGAATACATTTCTGGAAAACCAAACTCTTCATAAAATACTGAAGCAATTCGAAGGCAAAAGAGAGGAGAAACTATCCTCAAAAACCTAGGAAAAGAAAACTAATCTAAAACATAACCAATAGGAGCAAATCAGAGGCTTAGAAGCCAAAATGATAAAAAGTGAAAGAAACAAGCATCCCATATTTCACATTATATACCTTAAATATAATGGGGCTAAACTCCCCAATCAAAACGGGCAAGGACTGGGAGGGTGGATTAGAAACAAAAACCCATTCTATACTGTCTACAGAAAACCACATCTCAATTCAAGGATACGGCACCAACTTGAGGTGAAGGGATGGTAGAAAGTATTTCAAACAAATGACCTAAAAAGAAAGACAGTGTGGGCCATTCTATATCAGCAAAATAGACTTCCAAAGCAAAAGAAATCAAAAGGACAAAGAGGGCAACGTTATATCTTTAATTAAAGAAACAATTGACGAGAAGTAGTTCACAAATCATTACAATATATGCACCAAACACCACTGGTGCAAACCAAACTTCTATAACGTACAATTCTTTCAGGCTCTCAAGGCCCAGATTTTAACCCCAGCACACTAAACTACTAGGGGACTTCACATACACCATTAAGTCCCCTAGACAGGTCAACAGGAACAAGGATAAACAGACAGGAATCTGAAACTGAAAGATACAACAATACACCAAATGGACCTCACAGACATCTTCCGAATATTTCACCCAAACACCAGAGAAATACACTTCTACTCAGGCACCTCATGGAACATTCTCCAAAATGGACCATATACTGGACACAGGGGACCAAAACTACCACAAATAATAAAAAAGTTGAAATAATCTTCATGCATTCTATAGACCACAGACAGCAATAAAACTCATATCACACCAGAATAAACACAACAACTACAGGAACACACATGGAGAACTAAAAAACACTCTTCTGATAATGATCGGGTCAAGGAAAGAAATAAAAGAAGAAATAAAAACATTCCTAGAGAACTGAATGACAATTATAAAAACAACACAAGCCCAAAACTATGGGACACTTTAAAAAGCAATTCTAAGAGGGAAGTTATAGCTCTAAGTCCGATACAATTAAAAAAAGAACAAGAAAACACAAAAACAAAAAAAAAAGGGAAAAAATTAAAACAACCAAAAAAAAAAAAAAACGAGAAAGAACAAAGAAACAAAACTGGAATAGGGAAAAACAAAATCAAAACCGAGCAGAGATCAATGAAAACAGAATACAAAGAAAACCATTACAAAAACAATACAATAAGAATCTCCAAAAGTTAAGATGTTCTTTGAAAGAAATCAAACAATAGAACAGGAGCCTGCCAGGAGTTACCAAAGAAGAGAGGGATTACAAACTCCAAGATCAAATAGAATCTGTGATGAAGAGAGAAGAAACCTATCACAACAAGAGTAATGAAAGCATCACAGACAATCATACGTGGGTTATTTCAAAAAAAAGTCTCATATTTTAGCTAGTTTTGAAAACAAATAGAAAGTAACATGAAGAATGTGATTAGTATCATAAAGAAATCCTGGGAACTCACAAAAAGCAATCATAAACAAGAAGGACGAACAGGCCTTAAAACAGTACTAATAGTTACAGGAAGAAATCGAGAAGATGTAATAAGTCGCCTCCCAACCAAAACAATGCCCAGGCGCCGCAGATGGTTTCAGCGGAACAGAATGTTATAAAATAGTTTAAAAAACTATCCTACCCACCACCACTTATCTACTTAATGTGTGTAGAGAAGATACAACGAAGTGGAACTTCCTTCATTCCATAATTGCGTATCAATGAGGCCAGTCATTATAGGCTACTACCGATAAGACCGAGGGAAAGATAACAACCAAACAAAGAGAAAGAAACGTATAGACCATCTCGCCTATTCTGATACCCTAATGAAACACAGATTGGCGCAAAATTCTAAACAGGATTCTGGCAAAATCGCATACAGCCTCACATCAAGCAAATCATCCCCCATCGTGACCAAAGTTGGATTCATACCAGAATGCAGGGATGGTTTCAACATACGAAAATCAATAAACAACATCAACCATATAAATTTGCGAATGAAGGACAAAAAAAAAAACATACAATCTTCTCAATTGACGTGGAGAAAAGCCTTTGACAAAATCCAGCACCCTTTTAATGTTAAAGTCCTTGAGGGAATTGGTCTGGAGGGACAATTCCTCAATGTAATCAAAGCATATACAGGAAACCACAGCCCAATATCATCCTAAATGGCGGAAATGACAGAAGCATTCCCCTTGAAGGGGTAGGAACTCAGCAAGGCTGCCCCTGTCACCACTCCTTTTCAATATAGTGCTGGAAACCCTGCTAGGGCAATAAGACAACTAGACAAGAGAAGGAAAATTAAAGGAGTTCTAATTCAAAAGAAGAGGTAAATCAAGCACAAAAGTCATCCCTTTTTGCTGATGATATGATTGTTCCCTTAAGGGATGCAAAAACTCCAACAGAAAACCTCGCAATGATCAGAGCTTTGGTACAAGTGCCAGGATACCAAATTAAATCTAAGAAAAATCAGTAGCCTTTCTTTTACACCAACAACAACAATCAGATAGGACTACAAGGAGACCTTCCCAATCACAATCGCCCCAAAAACAATAAAATACTCTTGGAACCAAACCTAACCAAAGACACCAAGGATTTCTAAAAATAATTTTAACCCCCTGAAAAAAGAAATTGAGGAAGACTCAGAAAGATGAACAAACCTCCATGCTCATGGATTGGGAAAAATAACTTTATAGTAATAAAAAAAAGTCCATCCTACCCAAAAACTAGTGTACATGGGACTTTTAATGGCGATTCCAATACAAAATCCCCAAGAGTTCTTACAGGCTTGGAAAAACATTTGGAAAAAAACCAAAAGACCCCGAAATAGCCAAGCAACCCTGACGTGAAAAGAGCATACAGGGGGATCGCTATACCAGACACAAACTATACTACAGGCTATAGTCATAAAAACAGCCTGGTACTGGAACAAAAACAGAAAAATAGAAAAAAAAAAAAAAAAAAAAAAAACGAAGATCCAAACCTGAGCTCATACATTTTCAGCCACCTCATATTTGACAAGGCCACCAAGAAGACACAATGGAGGGAAAGACAGCATCTTCAGCAAGTGGTGTCGGCAAAACTGGATCACCCACTTGTAGAAGAATGAAATACACCCCTACCTCTCACCTTGTACAACAATCAACTCCAGGGCTGGAGAAAAGGGAACCCTCACCGTGGAAAACCCCAAACTTTGGAGGTGATAAAGAGAAGCTTGGCAGCAGACCTACAAGACCTAGGTGTAGGAAAAGACTCCTAAATCAGACAGCAGCTGCACATAAATAAGATCGATCGACAATTGACAAGTGGGACCCTTATTAAACTCAAACGCTTCTGTACAAAGAAAGAAACAAATAAACAAAGGACGTGAGAGGTGAAGGAAAGACCCACAGAGTGGGAGGAAACGTTCACAGCAGAAACATCTGCCCCCAACAAGCCATAATTAATTTCCAGAGTCTACAAGCTACTCAAAAAACAAGAAGAAAGAAAACAAAGAATCACTCCAAAAGATGAGCAAAGATCTGAATAGAGACTCTCACAGCGGAGGAATTAGAGATGGCCGAGAAGCGAAGAAACTCTCTAAGAACTGTCAACACTCTGATAATTAAGGAAATTCAGATTAAAACTACTTTGAGATATCATATTATTCCAATAAGACTGGCTAGGATCAGGGAACATGACTGATACCAAGTGCTGGAGAGTTTGGGGGAAAGGGGAAACACTATCCATTGCTGGTGGGAATGTAAATTTTTTACAGCCCTATGGAAAAAGCAGTGTGGAGAACCTTCTTAGAAGACTCAAAATGAGCCTCTCACCTGACATAGCCACTCAGCCATACCACTCCTGGGCATCTTACCCACAAGGACACAACTTACTGCAGATACATGCACCAGTTATGTTAATGCAGCTCTGTTCACACTAGCAAAAAGTTGGAACCAGCCCAGGTGCCCTCAACTGCTGTGTGGAAGAGAAAATGTGGTACATGTCTACAATGGGGCTCTATGCAGTGGTAAAGAGGGAAACATCATGAACTTGCCAGGTAAAATGGTGGAGCTGGAAGATATTATGTTTAAGTGAAGTAACACAGTCCTGTTAAAAAATAAAAGTGACAGCAGGATAAAACAATGTTTTATTCTATTCTTTGAATTTTCTCAGAGAATTTTCTCTGGTCAATGAATAATGAATTTCAAATGAAACAAACAAACAGAAAGGACTGCATTCCAGAAAATGGACTGAAACGGTGAATTGGGAAGGTGGGTATGGATGGGAAAAAGGGACACTGGTCTATATTTGATTAATGTGCATTTAATTGACGTGAGTTCCGCAAGTACCCAGTTTCGCTAGACACTGTCTACAGAGGATACATGAGTGTTTTAGGGGGACTTAGGAAAGTAGAATCTGTGTATATTAAAACAAAATTGCGTTCTACAGCATTGATAAAAATGGTAATGCATGAGTTAAATGTAGATATAATCCGCTGTTGTCCACATTTGTTTTACAACCAAAATCTGTTTAGAGCAATAATTGCTGGGATTAGCACATACAAATGGTGTTCTCTATAAGTTTCTTTTGTAATATCACCTTGTAGCATTCTCCTTTAAGATGTTAGTTCAACGTAAAATTACAGTTTGGGCTTCCCAAGTTAATACATATAATCAGTCCCACCCAAACCAACATGGGTAAATTATATATGTGAATTATGACAAATTGGTGCCTTGATTCCACCCTATATAGTTATGTATAAATAAAACTGTCATTTCTGGAGACTCATGGGTTTAAAAAAAAGGGGGGATCACGACTAGACATGAAACCTTCTCGTGCAAAACTGCAATTCAAATCTTAAAACTAACTATGGAAGAGATCTTGTTGTTCCAACAGGACAAATGTCACCAACTAAGGCTGGAAGGAAAAAAGAAAAGATACTAGCTTTTGCTATTGAGTAGGATGTAGCCAAAAAGTGGCAACGAAAGGTTGATCCGTCTGAAACATTGAAAGAGAAGAAAGCCTCAGAATTGCCATTAAAACAATCGAACACCCTTTTGGCCCCTACATGGTAACAACTCATTTATAATGAGTCCTAATGAAAACTTGTACTTCTAGTGCCCAAGGTTTTGATATGAGGAGACTGTTCTGCCTCACCCCCCCATAGAACAAGTAGAAGTATGCACGATGAGAGGTGCCACGTCTGCAACTGTAAATTGCGGGACAACGATTATAGAGGTAATCTCTTATAAAACCGGTAAAAGACTGCCTCTTTAATGACTAATAGGACATAAGGAAACGTGAAAAGGATTATTCTCTGTTTCAGCAACCAAAATATCTACAAGTCCTTAGGTTAAACTATGCACGTAAGCAAATACATTATAATGCAGGCGAGCTGCTGAATCAGCAATGGTAATGTTATCTAACCAGGGGGAGTGGCCAGGGGATCTAAGGCCCACACAAAAGGTAAGAGCTCCTTGCCTCCTAATATGGGATACCTGCAGGAGAAGGGCATAAGAGCCCCTGCCATGAAGACCTGACTTTTAACAATGGGAGAAGATGTTGAGACCAGACCACACATGCAAGTGAACAGATGGCCTCTGGCATCCCAGAGTGTTACCAAGGCCTCTAAACCGAGTAAAGTCAAATACGGGTTCTCCCTGAGTCAAGCAAGACTCCACCCGTCAGACACCAGCTAAACCTACCTTCCCCCCCCAAAACTGCCTGGAAAAAATACCTGTTGAGCAGAGGGGCAGCCATATGCTGTTATCCCAATAGTAATTGGCTATGGCTCTCTCTCTTGAGGAGATATAACCCATGGCTGATAGCCACACAAGCGTACTTCCTCACAGGCATGGTTAGGAGATGTCAAAGCCACAGTAAGCTCCTGTCATATCTATAACAGGGGAAACAAATGTAAATTCGTGGATCAACATATCATCAACATATGTGTCTATGACCAAAGTAACCTAACCATACATTTAGTGCTGTTTAAAATACCTATATATCTAATTGCTTGGTGCTTCATTAGTAGGATGCGGAAAGGGGTTTACTTCGAGGACAAACTCGTCAGCCAATGAAAGGAAACCAGGCAGAATTGACCAGAGTTCAAAGGCAACAGCTCAGCCAGAGAGAGTGGACATGTTTTAGTTCTCATCCAACCTGTGCCCCTTTTTAAAGCCTAGGGACAATCACAGCAGAATAGGGGGGCGTAGGTTAGGTGATGTTAAGGGCTCCGTGGATTAGGTGAATGTGTGAAAAACTACCGCGAATGTAGTCTGGGACACCCATTTGCTCAACCTTATTGGAACATACAAACCCTCACACACCGCTGATGGGAGTTTGGGCTGTGTGGGGTTGGGGCACAAGAGCCCTGAGAATTGGTTTTGACATGAAGGATGCTGTACCAATAGACTATCAACTTATAGCTAAAAAATGAAAAAAAAAAAAACGAAGTGAGAGAAGACTTAGGCAGGAGACAGATATATGCAGATCTGGATTCATTGGGGTGGGGTGGGGGGAAGGGCAAGGGAAACATATGCCCTTGATTCTGAATGGAAAATGAGTATGTACTGAACGTTACCAAAGCATCAATAAAAAAAAATTAAAACCAAAGACTAAAACCACAGGACCTGTTCTTTTATATTTTTTTTTATTTTATTTATTATTTTATTTATTTTTTTGTATGTGTCATTTGATGTTACTGTCTGCATGCAAGTTTTTTTTTTTTTTTTGTGCACCCGTGTCGTGCATATGCCGGGAGGTCAGAAGAGGGGTCTCGGATCCCCCTGGGCACTGGAGTTCTCTTCGAATTGGAGTTACAGACGTTCTCAGCCTCGCATGTGGTGCTGGGGATCGAACCCGGCGTCCTCTTCCAGAGCAGTCTGTGCTCTTGGACGCTAGGCTATCTCTCCAGCCCCACCTGTTATCTTTAAAACAAAAAATTGTATTAGAAAATTTTTAAATAGGAAGGATAAGGGAAACAGAATAATGTTTTGTAATTCACACACAATCCATTTAGAATTCAAAGAAAGGAACAATGTGTCCCAAAAATCTGTGAAATAGTTTCCTAAAGTCATTATATTTTGGCAAAATATATTGCTACCTAATTTAATATACATGCGTTGAAAACCCATGGCATTCTGGAACAATCTCAACACTGATAGACTAAGTAATTACATTCCAAAATAAAATCTTACTTGTAAGATAGAATTCTGCAAGGCTGTCCAGTTATTGAGCCCCAAATACATTATATGAGAGCTCATTCGTGCACACAAAAATGTTTCACTGAGTTTAATCCTTAGCTGTCTGTCTCTTGGGGAAGCAGGTTTAATGCCCATTAATGTCAGCTATATAGAGTTTTTTTAAATTTTATTTTATTTCTGTATGTGTTTGAATGTACTGTCTGAATGCAGGTCCCTGTGCACCGGTGTCGTGCAATCGCCGCGGAGGTCAGAAGAGTGTGTCGGATTTCCCTTGGAACTGGAAGTCTCCTGGAACTTGGGTTCAGACGGTCTCGGCCACCATGTGGGTGCTGGGGATCGAACCCGGGTCCTCTGTAAGAGCAGTCGGCGCTCTTAACCGCTAGGCTATCTCTCCAGCCCCAGCTATATAGAGTTTTATAATGGTCCACATTACATATTAACTACATTAGGGAAAAAAGTCTGATTCACAGTCTAAAGAATTTTTTCCCGAGTTAGTGTCTCACATTGGATTCTAGGCTATTGTTGGAGCACTAAATCACCCATGCTGGCTTCTGACTCATCACAATCCTGATGTGGCCTGCCAAGTGCTGGGATGACAGGTGTAGGTCACTCTGCCTCAGTAAGACATGCATCTTTAAAAACATTTCCTTTGTTGGAGATGTAGCGATTGGCTCCCACAGAGGACCCAGATTTGATTCCCAGTATCCATATGGTGGATAACAAGCATCCATGACTCCAGTTCAAGGGGAATCCAATGCCTTCTTCTGACCTCGGTGGGCATTGTATGACCTGGGTGCACTATGCAGGCAATGCACTCATGCACATGAAATAAAAATAAATAAATAAATAAACAACAAACAGTTCCCTCTGTATGTCAGCAAATAAAGCCAGTTGTGTATGGTCATCGTTTTGTGGATTTAATTATAAAACTTAAGTTCAAGTATTCATGAGTGTATTTATTGCATTTTCGCTTTACTCCAAGAAATTAGTGCATCATTACCTCTGAATGGCTTCAGTTTCGTTCTCCTCAATCACTTGGTCAATGACACCAAGCCACTTATCATACAGAGTTGATGACAGCAACTTCCTTGGATATTTCGAAGAAAGTCCTTACATGGATTAAAAATTATTGTCATTATTGAATAAACTGGATAAATTACTGAGAAAACTTATTACTGAAAAATTCAGTTCAGCCCCCTTTCTTCACAGCTCCCAAGCTCTTTTCCCACAGAATCATGTCTAGCAATCTGCTGATTGGCACACCCAAAAGAAGTGCCTAAGTGAGCATTTTGTGTTAGGTGGGTGGGTGAAGTTTCTAAGAGTGCATTAGGGACATACATTAGGTACTGACGGTACTTACTCCAAGTCTGGACTATAGAGACAACAGTGGCTTTCAAGTCTCTTCAGTCCACCTCGCCTGGGATAAGTAGAAAGATCCTGAAAGGTCAGAACAGCCTCAGCAGCAGGTGTTGGCTACAGCATGCGCTTGTGCAGGATTTCCCACACCATCTTCCTCCTGAACAGAGGCATGTGCTTCTGGGAAAATGCTATGGGTTGCCCTGAGAAATAGAATCCGCATATGTGCAGGTGAACATTCCACAGTCTCTGCTGTTCAGCTGCTGCGGGATCTCCTCTGCCATGCTGCGTCAGCTCCACTCCAGAGGGTCTAGCTCCATGTTTCTTCGGGTCTTGCTCTCAACTTGTAGATACTGGAAAATTGTCTCACAGATGTCTTGTCTTTCCTGTCCCATTGAATCCAGATATAGGATACTCTTTTTCCTTAGGTCTAGGCCACCAGGCTCCAGTGACCCTACAGGTAAATTGGCTCCAGAATCAGTTCTTTTGCAAAGAGATAAACTCCCTGTGTCCATCTTCTGACTGATCTGTGGCCCCCATGCTTCAGTTTTGTGTAAAAGAAGCTGTTAAATGCATGAAGCGCTGGATAGCCTTGATTTTCATTTCTTTTCATGAGAAGATTCATGTAAAAATTAATGATTTCATCATTGAGCCACTCGGAGTCCTTTAGTGTCTGTATNTCAATTTGATCCCAAACACTCTACCTCTGTTTCCACAAGAGAGCATCACTTGTCAATAAAGAATGAAAAGAGGTGTTCAGAGAAGAAAGTTCCTGATATAGTTGTAATAAATCTTGTACAGGCTCTGATAAAAACGGTAATGCAATCTGAGTTAAATGGAGATACAATGTGCGTCTTGTCCACGGTGTTCAAACATAAAAGCCTGTATACAAGAAACTTTGGGAGTGGCACATACAAATGGTCCTCTATAATTTTTCTGTTGTATGGTATCATCTCGTAGCATTCTCTTTCACCTATAAAGATGACTTAACAAAAAATTAAGTTTGCTTATTGCGCCCCAGTTAATCACATACAGTCACACAACAGCTGGTGAAGTTGATGAAAGCTGTGCCTTGAATCCACCCTATAAGTATATATAATACAACTGCCTCTGGAGACTACGTGGCTTTCAAAAAACAAACCACCCCCCCCAAAAAAGAAAAACAAGGGGGGATGGGGGGGCATGATACAGGATAGAAATGAAAAACCTTTCTTGTCAAAATTTGCAATTCAAATACTTAAACTAACTATGGGAAAAGATGTTGTATGTTCACAACAGGTCAAAATGGCAACACTTAAATGGCTGAGAAGAAAAGATACAAGCTTTGCATCGGAGAGGATGTACAGATGTGCCATGCCAGAAAGGTTGGCCTGTCCAAACTTGTTGAAAGGAAGAGAAAGCCTCAATATTTCTACATAACATCAAACCCTCTCTCGTGGATCCCACTTGTAACAAATTGTTAATAATGATTCCTATGAAACTTACCTTCTAGAGAGCACAAAGGTTTAATACAAGAACTTTCCTCTACCTCCCCCCCCCCGCATAGAAACAAATGAGAGAAAATGATGATGATGGTAGTTCGCCAACTGTAATGGAGACAACTATATAGGGTAAGCCTTATAAAACCTAGTTAAAACTGCCCTTCTTGAATTGACTAATGACATAGAAATGGTGAAAAGGATTATTTCTCTAGTCAGAAAACCAAATGATAAATACTAAAGTCTCCTTAAGCTGTGACTTAAGCAAATATATTTGATACAGGAGCTCTGACAATCGCAATTGGATTATTCTACCAAGGGAGATGTTGGCCAGGAATCCAAGCCCCCACAAAAGGTAAAGGTCTGGCTCATAAATGCCTGGATACTTGCAGAAGAGAGGCGATAAGTCCCTGCTGTTGAATGACTGATATTAACATGGGAAAGATGTATTGATCCACACATGCCAAGTGTACAGATGGTCCTCTGGAATCCAGAAGTGTCCAAAGGCCCACATAACAATAATAGCAAATATGGGTCTTCCTTGAGTCAAGCAAGACTCCTCCGTCTACACCATGGCTACACTGCAACCTGCCTGGAGAAATGTGGCAGCAGAGGAGCCATAATGCTGTATATCCCAAATCTTTTTTTAAGTTGGTATTGTGCTCTCTCCTGGAGGAAATACCCACGGCTGAATGACCACAAGTCTTGCAGACCCGTCGATGGTCGCAGGAGATGTTATAAGCCACATAAGCCCGCCTGTCATATTAAAGGAAAAAACATGTATGTCATGATGTAACTATACCATCCAACCATACTGTGTCTATAAAAGTAACCACTTGCATAACAATTAATACTGTTTAAATACCTATATATCTAATTGCTTTGCTTCAATAGAGAGTAAAGGTATTCCTGACAAAATGTCAGCCCATGAAAGGAACAGCCAGTAGTGACCAGAGTCCAAGACAACAGCTCCAGAGAAATTAGACTGTTTTGCTTCTCATCACCTGTGCCCCTTGTCTAAGTGCTAGGGAAAAATCTGTGGAAGAGGGGGCTTGGTAGAATGTAAGGCACTGGTGATTGGGTGAAGGTGAGCGCCGTACAGCAATAGAGCCTGTCATTACAAAAAGTGTTGATTCCAACTTGATTGCAACACTAAAGCCCCCCCCCCCCACTGGCATGGTGGAAAAGGGCTGTGTGGGTTTGGGCACAACCTGTTTGCAAATTGGTTTTTACATGAAGGATGCTTGTACTCATGATTAAAAAACTATGAAAAAAAAAAAATGGGAAAAAATGAGGAGAAGATGAGGGACAGTTATTGGTGCAGAAGGCCATGATCTGGATGGGTGGGTGGGATCGTAGGGGAATGGAGGGAAATAAGGCCTGAACTGAATTGGAAACTGATGTATGATTAAATACACAAAGGCATCAATAAAAAAATAATAACACACAAAAATCTTGAACGAAGGAAGAGGAGGGACACCACTCAGACTTATGGGATTGTCATCCCTGATGTGACAGGGACATGGAAAAGGAAATCAGCATAGTGCGTGGGCCCAGGCCCACAAGATGAGAACTTAAGTAGCACCTTCAAACTGCACATCACTCGTGGAGACATACATCTTTCCCATGTTAATGTCAGGTCTTCGACAGCAGGGCCTTATCACCTCTCTTCTTGCAGGTATCCCAGTTTAGAGGCAAGGAGCCTTTACCTTTTGTGGGGGCTTGGATTCCCTGGCCAACATCTCCTTGGTAGAATAATCCATTGCTGATGTCAGAGCTCCTGTATTAATATATTTTGCTTAAGTGCATAGCTTAAGGAGACTTTAGTATTATCTTTGGTTCTGAATAGAGAATAATCCTTTTCACATTTTCTATGTCTATTAGTCAATTCAAGAAGGCAGTTTTACTGGTTTTATAAGAGATTACCTCTATAATAGTTGTCTCCAATTTACAGTTGGAGAACTACATCATCATCATATTTCTCCTTGTTCTATGGGGGGGGAGGTAAGAAAGTCTCTTGTATTAAACCTTTGTGGCTTCTAGAAGGTAAGTTTCATTAGGACTCATTATACATTGTTGTTACAAGTAGGATCCACAGAGGGGTTTGATGTTTGTAGCAATCTGAGGCTTTTCTTCCTTTCAATGTTTGGACAGGCCAACCTTTCTGCTGGCACATTCTGGTACATCCTACTCGATGCAAAGCTGTATCTTTTCTTTCTCAGCCATTAAGTTGGTGACATTTTGACCTGTTGGAACATACAAATCTTTTCCCATAGTTAGTTTTAAGATTTGAATTGCAAGGTTTTTGACAGAAAGGTTTCATTTCTATCTGTATCCCCCCCATTTTTTTTCTTTTTTGGGGGGGTTTGTTTTTTGAGCCACGAGTCTCCAGAAGGCAGTTGTATTATACATACCTATAGGGTGGAATCAAGGCACAGCTTTCATCAAATTCACCCATGCTGTTTTATGTGACTGTATGTGATTAACTGGGGAGCAAACTTAATTTTTTTGTTAAGTCATCTTATAGGTGAAAGAGAATGCTACGAGATGATCCCATACAACAGAAAAATTATAGAGAACATTTGTATGTGCCAATCCCAAAGTTATTGTTATACAGATTTTATGTAGAACAAACGTGGACAAGAGCAATTTGTATCTCCATTTAACTCAGATGCATTACCGTTTTTATCAGAGCCTGTAAAGATTTATTACAACCATATCAGGAACTTTCTTCTCTGAACTCCTCTTTTCACTCTTTACTGACAAGTGATGCTCTCTTGTGGAAACAGAGGTAGAGTGTTTGGGATCAAATTGAGTTGTTTTGGATCGCTGAATCTGCCCTTCCACACACCCTTCGGTCTTCAAGGTGTCCTTGGGGCTTGTGTCATCACTGTTAGGGTCAGAGTTGACATGATCATGGTGTTCAAGGTGTTCCAATAACTTCAGGTACTTTTTGTTTTTGCATTTCTGAACCCTTTCTTCCAGGACACAGTAGGGCCTCTTGCGACCCTTGCCACCATCAGACTTCACCTCGATGGCACCCTCTTCCTGGGAGCCTCTGGTGCCCTCTCCTGGTAGCTGTATTAGAGCCTGTTCCTGGGGTTTCCATATCTGACCCTTGCCTGGCTGTTTTCACAGGAGCTCAATATCGCTCCTGCTTCCCCTGCTTCCTGTCCTTTGCAGGCTCTTTGGACCCCACCTTCACTCCTCCCTTGTCCTGGCATTTCCTCTTACGTCCTTTCTCCCAATGATGTTCAGGCATCATCTCGGATCCATGCTGTTGGTGAGGTTGCCATGTGGCGGCACTTGGATGGCCTTTGCTAAGGTTCAGGCTGTCTGGTGTGGTACAGCATTCTGATTTCCAAGTAAAAGGGAGGGTGGGGCCAATGGTGGTTGGGTGGTCTTGGGTTGTTGTCATCCTGTTGTCTGAAGGAGCACTTATTCCAGCAGGAGGTATATCATCCACATAAGGCATGTTGGTCTAGGGTCAGAAACTTAGTGGATGAAGAGCTCAGATTCCCTCTTTATCAGTGGAGGATCTCTTGGGCATCAGGGTCCAATGGAATGGGAAGCCAGGTAAGCTGGCAGCAAAGAAGAGTATTTTCCACTTGGTGAATCAATCAATCTAGTCTTGTTTCTAAGGTTCCGAAGTCCCACTAGATGAAACTCCACAGAGTTCTAGCGGTGCCTCTTTAGGAGGTTGGGGCCAGGTCACTAAGACCCTCCAAGGGCCAGAAACCTGTACAATCACACTCAGAGACCTAGCCAGTCTTTTTAAGACACTAAGCTTTGGCAGCACAGCCAGTATGCTGTGTATGAAACACTTGTACACTTGTAGGAAACACTTGTATGAAGCCGCAGCAACAAAGCACCTCTTGCTCATTCTTCTCAAAGCTGTTTATTATTCAGGCAGGCAGGTCTTGTCAGAACGGTTTATTCAAGCACATCTTTTCTCCTTCTCCAAGCTTTCTCCTTCCTCAGGCAAGCAAGCTTCTCTCTCAGACTAGAAAGGAGAGAGAGTGTGTCCCTCTATCTAGAAAGTCCCTCTAT